>JAOSBN010000002.1:1482901-1501862 GCA_027563595.1 Erythroxylum suave | reverse complement strand
TCATTCTCTTCCTATCTTGTCTAAACTAACTGTTCTTCTTAGCCCTCAGCAGGTGGACTCATTCGTGATACTATAGGCGCATGGCTCTGAGGTTTTGTAGAGAATATTGACCGATGCTCTTCTATTTTTGAGAAACTTTTGGGAGTTTTTTTTGGTAATCAAGCTTGCTTGGGATCTTAGTTATCGTCGGAGTTGAATTAGAAATGAATTTTTTAGCGGTGACTAATATCCTATCTTCCTTAACTAAAAGGACAATGTCTTACAATCCCCTAGTTATGAGTATTCAGCCCTGGCCCTGGGCATAGGCGAGCTGTGCCTATGCCTGCCCAGGGCTCCATTTATAAAAAAATAAATAATAAAAAATAAATAATAAATTATTTTTTAATTTATTTTTAATTAAAATTAGGGATTCATATCTTTTCTTTTGCTCCGAGCCTACAAAACCTCAAGACCGACCCTATGAGTATCAACAAGTTATTTGCTCGGAATTGGATAATTGCACCTCGTCATGTATACAGGGAAGACAAGCAGTGTGCTGATTAACTTGTCAATGCTGCAACTCATTTTGAGTTAGAAATCACCACTTTTGATACTGTGCCTATATACTGCCTCTCACTCTTGTTAAAGGATATGTCTGACGTTTGCTTCCCTAGATTAGACATGTAATGTGTTTCGTTTTTCTTTCCTTTTTGTTCAAAAATAATAATAAGAATTAACTATAAGCTACATTTATAATTAGAGATGACAATTTTTGCATACGGAGTTAAATTTAATTGTTTTCAATGACTGATTCATGGGTCAGATTCAGGTTCAGACTAGCTCGATACTTAATTATTCTAAGTAAAATAACTTCGTTTTACTTAAAAGAATTGAATTTCGAATAACCCTAGGTTTGGATGGTCCAGACTTGAATCCAATTAAAAAATAAGTTATTCTATCTTTTAAATTTTTTAAAAATATTTTTAAAAATTGACGAGGTACTGACTTATTAATTTTTTCTTAATAATAATAATAATAATAATAATAATAATAATAATAATACGGATGAATAAATAAAATGGAGATTTACATGTAGTTCTACAAGCTAACAAACATCACTTTGTTTTTTGAAACATAATTACAATTTATTTATCTCCAATTATAAACATGTAAGTAGTTACTTACGTTGTTCAGAAACCCCACGAAGCACACAAAAATCCAAGTTCTGTAATGTACAAAAATGAAAAAGAATAAAAAGCACTTGTTTCCAAAGTTTTTGGATCAAACTCTCAGGAGAAGATCTGTGGTGACCTCGTCCAGGAGTCCATTGAGCACATTCCTCTCAACGTCCCTGACAACATCGTCCTTTTCGAGGGACGCAAACCTAGTTTTGTCCCAACCAAAGTCCCACATGCAGTTCAGGTCTGGCTCTCTGTCGTAGACGTCTTCCTCCAGCATTTTGGGAAGGTAGTCTTCCACAAGACAATCCGCACCATCGTCTCGACCGTAGGATTTCAGGGCCGTGATGTCTTGGTGCAGCAGTTTGATCAACTTGTCCAGAGATGTTACTCTCGTGCATGCCACCGATACCTTCATGAAAGGATGGACGCTGAGCTCTTGCCTCTTGCCTTTTCTCTTCATCAGCTCGTAGCCGCAGTCCAGTGTGATCTTGCCTTCTTTGTCTTGGTATTCCAGCTCCAGACTCTCGGGAGAGTGAAGAATGTCGAAAGGAATGTTGAGTTTGAAGAGTGCCTCTGCTGTGTCGAGGAATAGTTGACTTTTCATTAGGATCTGTTTCAGCTGATTTTCACTCGCTGTGAGCGGCTTTGGTGCTTCAATTCTGGGTTGTTTTTGGTTCTTGGGCTGTGAAGAATTATGGGTATGGATGATATTAACCTCCCTAGCTCCTGAAAACACTTTCAGTAATGCGGATTGGTGATTAGGTAAAGGAAGGAACTAGAGACATGAGCTTGCTCAAGTAGTATCATAGTAACTGACATTCTGAAAAGGCAAGGTCGTACTTACCATCGAAAGAATCCAAGACCATGTTGCCAGAATGCGAGTCATTTCTCACCATTGAATTTTTGTTCTGGCAATGCACAATGTCAAACGATTCTACATTAGATTAAATGTTTAGAAGTGGAAGCGATTGGAATGTACTTTGAATTAGACTATTATTAGTTTTAATTAGCGGTATAACTTACATTTTTATCAGGAAGAAGCATTTCTGTGCTGTTTAGTCGGCATTCATTGTTGAGCGGAGGACAGTACAGATTGGAATCTTGTTCATCTTTAAGTTGCAGCTCTGACAATGCACTGGATTGTTGCCTGCTTGCTACTGGTTTATTAGATTGAAGAATCCGTGCTTCTATTTCTTTGGACTTGCTTGTCTTCTGATCCACTTCTTTGAATTCACCTGGTTTCTCATGTTTTCTTTGCTTCACTTCTTGCAATATGGAAATCGGACGCTTTGATACCCTCCCCATGTTTTGTGAAGCTCCACCTTTTCTTGTTACTAGTTCATTGATCTTTGGAAGGGTCTCAACTTCTTGTATTTTGGCCCTCACTTTCTTTGATGCTGGCAGTTGAACAGATTTCTCTTCTTTTGCCGCTGACACAATGCTCTTTCCTCTGTTAGATTCTGATCTCATGTTTCCAGGAGGGGTATAATGTTTGGAGCTTGCGTTGACTGAATCTTGCATCTCAGTGCTGAAGTAGGTCGAACTTTTTCCTCGCAGAAGGTCTTCATCGTGCCTGCTATTTGGAATCCCTGCTGATTGCATTCCATTCGTATGTTCTTGGCTTACAGGCAAATACTTGTTTTCCATGTTTGGAGGAGCATCCGTTGGCCTTGGCAAAGTCTTGGAGAGGGATTCACTTCCTTTTTGCGGATTACTGTCTCCCACATGATGCATATTGTCGTTTTTCTCGGAATTCTGCAGTATACGAGGCTGTTGTGATGCAAGATCATTGGGAGATTTTTTATGGTTGTGAGGGAGATGCTTATTTACATCTCGGTTTTCTGTTCTAATCATGCCTAGGTTGCTTTTCATCTGTCCTTGCAGCCCCATTGTGGCTTCTGATGCTTTTTGTCTATGTGATGCAATCTGGCCCAGCTCATGCTCCAGTAGCAAATCATGAGTTTCACCTCTTTCTTTGCCTTTGTGTTCTTTGAGCTTTGGATAATCCTGTTTTCTCTGTTTCTCCTGCGTATCCTTTCGGTTTTCAGTCCTTTGGTTCAGGGGGACAATACAGACGTGGTGCTTATCTATTTTTGTATTGGCCTTATTAGAGATCCTCATCGGTTTTATCTTTTCCATGGCTTCCTCAGGTGGTTTTCTTTCACCAGATAGGTTATTTTCTGCTTTCAGGGCATATGCAGCTTCATGAATCGCTTTCATCTTGTTGGATTGTGCATCATTTGGCGTTTTAATTGGTGACATCTCATTCTCAGCATCTTTCTTCCTTTTCTGACGTGAATTGCTTCCCTCCGCAGGTCTTTTTGTGACCTTGGAGTTGGAGCTGTATGCTTTCCGTGTGGTGTTCTTTGAATTTTCAGTTTCTGGTAATTCTTGAAGCCCCATTAGTTTTGCAATGACATTCGGTATTCTTGCCGTTTCTGTTTTTGCCTTTGATGAACTCAAGTGATCCTTACGCTCTGAGAATGCTGCCAGAGTATTCTGTTCGTGGCCATAGTTACTTGATCTCTTGTTAGAGGCTGAGCTTGAGGCACTTAAAGCGCGTGCCTTCTGATTGAAATTTGCAGCGTCAGATGAGTAAGTCACGATGTAACGTGAATTCCTTGAGGAGTTGTCGAAGGAGACTATCGACCGATCAGTTTGCTTATGTCTATCTGAATTGATGCTATTGTTATTATCATCCTCATCTTCATCAAGCAACGTGATCCTGCTTTTGCTCTGGGGCTTGATCATGTAGTCTGAAGCTTCTTGCAAGTTTACAAGCATACGCAAGGACTCTTCCAAATCTATAGCTCCTTTCAGTAGTTCCTTTCCAATTTCTATTGAATAGCTGTCAAATTTGATACCGTTAGAGCAAGCTCTTAGGATCTGATTCAACTTTTGTGCCCCTTTTGCAATTTGACTGATATGGAGAGGGGAGAATGCAGGGAAACCGCTTGTCGAGGAACGATCCATTGATCTCCTGCGAATACTGCTTTCCGTCTTGCCTAAATCCAATGACCCTCTATTGATCTGGTTCAGGAAACTAAGAACTGTACTATTTCCCAACGAATCAACCCTTTGCAGCTTTCCTCCATTCTCAAGGGCAAAGGTTAGGGCCAAGGAGAAATCTCCTGTTTGTGCTGAGCTTTGATCTCTCCCATAAGGAACTATCTGTTTTGAACCTTCCCTGACGGCCAGTGATTTACCGCCTCCTCGAGATCCATTTTGCATATTTCCAGTTTTAACACCATTCTGCAGAAAAGAACCAGTACATTTCAGTTCAAGTTTTTTGAAACATACTCAAAACTGTCATCAACTTCAGCTGTGATAAACTTACAGGTTGGTGTGCTTTCATAACCCTGGATCCTCTATAAGTTTGCATGGAATAAGAATACGCATCTGCCAATGTACGCATCAGTGAAAACATACTGATCAATTTAACCAATCCCAATTCAGCAAATTTCTAGTCTAAACTGGTGTTTCTTTTCATACATTTCTCTTAAAGGTGCTGAAATTTTGCAGCTTATATTTCACAGATGATCATTTCATGGATTGTCCACTATGGATTCCTAATCACTAACCTCATGCAATGATATATTCATCTTCCATCTTCATCAGAGAAAAAATGTAAAGAAACGTACTTGTTCATACTTAAACAATACACTTTGATCCTGAATATGTACTTGCTTACCTCCTGTCTTTAGTTTTGAGGCATTTGAGGTCTGAGGAGCAGCCATTCGCTGCTTCCTCAGCCTGAGATCATCCAACAGCTTCTGTGCAAAGTCTGATCTCTTGGCCATGCTTCTTTCCTCGGGGATGGAACCAAGTTCCAGTCTCAGCATTCCATTTACGCAGCTAAGATAAAAAGGGTTTTTGGTTTCTTCTGTCTGGTTGTGAGGTTTCTTTCAGAGTTGGTTGAGGTGGGAAATCCAGTGCCAGTGCCAGTGCCAACGTAATAGGATGAAGCTCTGAATTGAAAGTTTGACGTAGACGTCAGCTCTCTATCTCTCTCTCTCTCTCTCGCAAGAAGGACTTTGAGCATTTTTGGTATCATGACTTTGATTCTAATCCAAGCAATCGCATAGGTTTCAAAGAGCTTCTCATCAAAGACTTTGTCAGTATTATATCCCTTCACTCGTTCACTCAATTCATTTATTCCCTTTTCCCTTTTATATATTCTCTGCTAGATGATGATGGTATAATGTTTATACCAAACTCAGAACACAAAACTGTTATTGAGGTGAAAGGAACATGCTCTGCATACCGGATACTTCTTCTGCTGAAATGATCAATAAATAATTATGTATTTAGGATGCTCTTTTGGTAATTGCTGAAGCGTGAAAATAGATATTTGGTAAGTGTGTGGTTGCTGAAAAGAGATAAAATAATTAAAAGGCTAATTGATTTAATAAATTATTAATTGTTGTATAAATTATTATTTAAAAATATATATATTAAATTATCAAATTAAAATAAGAAAATATAAATAAAATAAATTTATTAAATAAAATATTTCATAAAAATATATTCTTAGTCATATTAATTAAGGGTATAATGGAAAGTAAAATTTTTATCGCAAAAGTAGTTTCCTACCACAACCCTCTTTCTACTTATTAATTTACCCTTTATCAAATTAAAACAAATTTCGATCAACAAATATGGATATCACTTTTGGCTCGCCCCGACTTAGTTAACCGAGCCACTAACAAGCTACAAGTTAAAAGTGATCAACCTGATTGAGCCATGAGCAGAGCTTAAGTTGAGTATAGACCGACATGTGACTCAATCATTACTTTAAAGAATTATTTCATTTTAAACCTTTTACTTGAGAAAAAAATATAAGATAAATCAGGCTGACTCGACTAATCTGTGATCTGTTAAACCATAAACTAGGCTTCGAATTTGGCCATTAATATTCTCCAAAAAAAAAAAGATATCAATTGTCAATTGGATTGAAGCATGAAATTCATGAATGAAGCAAAAATAATTGGAATTTCATAAAATTTTAATTTAAAATAGTTTTTTATTTAATTTATCACAAAATATTCTAACCAGTGCAAATTTATTGCATTTTGAATATATCACGTTTTTTAAAAATTAAATTGGTTTGATCAATTTTATTTTAATAATTATAATTATTAGAAATTAATTAATTAATTAATATTTTTAAAACTTCAACTTTTTATGAATATATATATAATTTTTAATCATATTTTAAAATTTTAAAATTTATTCAATTTATAACTTATATGATATTCTAATATTGATTGAACTTTTACTTTCCATATAATTTTTAAAATATTTTATTTTTTATATATGCAAAATGCATTTTGAAATTTCATATACCTTACTATTCCAGTAAAGCCTTTTTTACATTTTACTGGATGTGTGATAGAGGATTAGATAATTAGAATATAATTAAATTTTATTTAATAAAGAATTTTAATTAATCACAAATTTAATTCAAGTATAAATACCTATTCAAATTATAATTTATTTATTATATATTTTTTAATCGAAGTTTAGCGATCATGGAGAAACACGTGGCTTATAAGCATCGACAGATGGACAAGTGTCGAGAAACTTCTAGGTTAATCCTAGCCGTCCAGCACGTGGAATAATAAACCGTTGGATCCAACTAGGGCTCTTCTATAATTAGGGTTGAGTCTTCTGGTCAGTTACGCATCCGATTCCTGGCGGCTACTTTTTACCTATATAATGAACTTTTCTTATTCTAATTAATTGATTTGGCTTCAGATCGTGAATTTGATTTGTGCAGCTCCGACTACATTAATCGAAGGATATCTGTTCTTTATGAGCTCGATTTACTAGGTATTGTTCTTATTTTGATCTCTCAGGTCTTTAGATCTGTTTAGCTGTTTTGTATCTTACATGTTTTTTCTAGATTTAAGAAGGTTTTTGTATGATGTTTCATGATCTTTTCCAGATGAGCTTGAATCTTGCGTTCTTTTATCTTTTTTCTAATCTGGATGTTTGAGAATTTTATATCGTACATGATTTTTGTAGATCTAAGAAGGCCTATGTATCATGTTTCATGTTTTTCCCCAGATGAGATTGAATCTTACGTTCTTTATCTTTTTTCTAATATGGATGTTGAGTAGTTTCTAGGATAACTTTCAGTTTTCTGTTGTGTGTACGTGACTGTTTTGGTTGATTACTTGTTCAAGTATCGATTTATCGATGATGTTTAGATGAAACTGTCCTACGTATTTTGCCTAGTTTTTGATTGTTAGTGTTTGGTATTTTTGACCGGGTCGTTTGTGATTAAGCAGTTGTATTGGACAGGTTGACCGTCTTCTTCGTGGAAGCAAATGGTTGCAGGAGAGGTAGCTGTTGAATTAGACACTGGTATCGATGGCTTTGCTGATAGGTATTGAAAAGCGGCAGTATTGTCAGGATTACTGCCAGGAGTGAAGAGATTGTGGTATACACAAAGTTTCGTTATCTATCGAGGCAAAATATAAAGTATTGCTGCGGTTATTTAAATATAACTATGCTGTAAGGTATTGGTATGGGATAGCTGGGATGATTGATGGTTTACTGACTGATGGTTTTGTAGATTCTGGATGGAGAGGTTAGTTCCTTGTATTTAGATTTATATATTGTCGTCTCCTGGCCTTTGCCATGACAGGTGCGCTTGCATGGCAGGTCAAAGATCCTTAATGAAAATACTTTTTTTTGGGGTTTTGAAGGGGGAGATGGCACGGGGTTTGTTTATTTGCCCGGCTCTCCCCCTTGTGTGCGTGTGTTCTCTGTTTCCTCTTCCTCTCCTTTAGCATCCATGGTTTATCCATCACTAACTACCAAAATGTTTATCAATCACCAAGCAATGGCTCGCATCAAAGCTAAAGGAATTCATCTCTATGGGGAAGTTTGGAAAATTGCTTAAGAGGTAAATGTTTATTTTTTAAGAACACATAGTCTGATAACATTGGTATTGCACATTGGCCACTTGCGTGCTTCAATTCAAGAACATGAATTTCGAAATCTAGTATACTCTCATCCTTACTTTTGCTAGGAGGCACTATTTACAGCTCGAAATTAACTATTATAACTTGTAGTTGCACCGACTACATTTTTTGGATATTAATATCCAACAAATTGAGAGAACATATGCAAGATAATGTCATTAAAAAGCTGTCACACTTCTTGGATTATGCGCAAAGAAGGAAATAATTTCGTTGTGCATGTTTGAAAGTCAAATTGTAGTCCTAGCAGGAAATATCTCCAATCCTTTCTCGAACGTATCTGTCTCTGTTTCACTTAATGAGCTGAGCCTTCATTGCCATCATATGCATGCAAGTTTTTACCGATGCCTTCCTAAGTGAAGAAGCTTTTAAAAAATAAATTTGATTTGGTTGGATGAAATAGATTGCAATTTGTTTTTTGTATGCTTATGATGTATTTATTGTGTATAATGTCTACGGCAAGATCAAGAAGTTTTTAGTCCCATTAGATGTAATCCTTAAATATGTTAATCGTTCTGTTATTGTATTTGGGGAGAGTTAAGGATTGGTTCCGGATGTTCTATAAGTTGACCTTGTACAGGATTTCTAGTTACTGCATCTATTGAATTTTGGGGAACTTTATAGTATCTAGAGGGCTGTTGTGTTTATCTGTACCATGTGTACATGCCGTCTTTGCTGTTGAGCTGCTACATGCCATCTTAGCTGGTGAGCTGTGACATGCCGTCTTAGCTGGTGAGCTGCGGATTCAAGGGTGACTTCTGGCCAAACAACCTTGAAGGACTATGGCATTGTGTTCCATTCGAGGACAAGGTTTCCCTTCTCATATAAATGATGTGAATTTCATTGCCCGGGAGTTTGATTAGAGGATTTCATTGCGGCAGAATTCAGTTGGTAACTTGTCACTCCAAGACTGGTGCTCACATGTTTCCATCGGGTGAGACAAGTAAAAACCCAAATGGTACTTTGCACTTCTTCGATATGTATCATGCATTAATATGCTTGTTTTAACTGTCACTGTTACCCAGAACCTGTTCAAAATTTGCATGCAAGGGACCAGTGATGGATGTTACCTGTGTATTTTCCACCGAAGCTGTTCACTGAATCTTGCAAGACGAGTTCACGGCACACATGACCTATAATTTGAGACTATTCGTTTGCTTGCAGGGGAGCAAACAACTCACAACTTGAACTCTGAGAAAATTTCGGCGACCTTATAGCATTATACATAATTGCTGGTTAAGCCCCTTTGCTTAAGATTGAAGTTACCACTTTAGCTCAAGATCTTGCATTTCATGTTTCTATCCATTCGATTGAATTTTGACTTGTGTATTATTCTTCGTCTTGCTTACGATTCACTACACTGCACTCAGGAAACTGTTTCGTCATCAACATTTTGAATCACAGCTTATTTGTTGGAAGATGATGGGTTAAGCAATCCCATTTTTTGTTACTTAGTGTGTGTGTGTGTGGCTCATTGATAGTGGGACTTGTTGAAGTTCGTATGTACTTCCCACTGATTTGTATTTGAATCTTGTGAATAACTCGGGTCGTCGCCCGTCTTCATGCGAAAGCTATGCCGTTGTAGAAGAATAGAAAGGAAGAAATTGTAGGCCTCAATTTGCTTTTAACGGTGGGGGATGGCGACGTCTTAAATAGAAAAACAACAGTATCGGGTTCAAATCTTGAAATGCCTTTTCATGTGCCGTTCGAGCTGTAGATTGCAGATGCCAAAATTGCTGTTCTAAGTAGAGTCAAGACAGGTGCCTGTGTTAACGTCCTCGTTTTGTCGTCCCCGCTCGTTTCTTTGGGTCAGGTTTCTGTGATGGATCCATTAGCTCAAAATGGTAAGAGCGCCCAAACTGAAGTTTGGGAGGGTTGGTGGTTCGAATCCACCTGGTTCCCTTGATGACGGAGGTTTGTTGAATTCCTGTCAAAACGACGCAGCGTGCTTTATTGGAAGAGCCAACAACTGGGCTCCTGTCTTTCTTGCGAATGCTGCTCTTGCAGGCATCTTGTTTTGGGTTGCCTGGACTTCGTGTTTGTCTCTCAATTCTGTAGTTTTAATATCTAACTTTGTTACTCAATTTTGGTAGTCACACAAGTAAAGAAGACGACAGGAGGAGTGGTGGATCCGACACGCTGGCCTCCGGCTCCACGGAACGGTATAAATTAATGGTTGGATCCAGGTGTGTAGTTATTGTTTCATGCAATGTCCATTTCATTGTCGCATTCTTTAACTGTGTCGTCTGCAAAATTAATTGCCTTAGAAATGTCGAACTTCTCGTCGCATCACATTGAGTTTTAGAATGGTACTGAACTGGTACCCATTGATAATGGTATTATTGTTTTAGTAATTTTTAAATTTTATTAAATAGTTTTTGAAATTTTTTAAAATTTGTAAAATATTCTATAAGTATATTATGCAGTTGTACTATATATTTTACAATTTTATATCAACCCTAATTTTAAAAATATAATAATAAATAATAATTACAATAATATGAAATAATAATCATTTTTAAATATTTCATATATAAATAATAACCACAATTAATATGAAAAAAAGACAATTATCATAATACAAATATAAAATTAAAAATAATACAAAGTATTTAAAATGTTACAATAATACAATTTTATCATTTTAATAAATAATAATTACATCAAAACGTCCAATAAAAATAACAATAAATATTCTTAACTATTACAATTTACAAAAAAGAATTTATGAAAAGGAAACATTCAAGTAAAAGTTGAACCTGAAATAAAAATATTTATAATTACATTACATGTATAGAATTTAACATAAACATCAAATATAAGTAAAATTAAAAGAACATGAAAAAAACTGGAATGAAATTCAATCGTCAATGAGAGGACACCTGCTATAACTACACTGGTCTAAGATATCATTTAGTACAAAATTTTCATCATTTAGAGGAGCTTCATTATCATTGTCATTCAAATTTAATGCACCAAATGATATGATAATGCTTTCTTATCTGAGATTATCTTCTAAGTCATTGACATCTACTAAATTTGGTTCTTCAGAAACCCAATCCACTAAAATATCAATATTATCAATGAAAATTGGATTAGTTGAACTAATTGTACTATTAAGACTCCTAGTAAACAATAAATTTTAATTATTAAAAACTTATAAGAAATTATATCGAAATTAATAATGATAATAACATATCTTTCTCAAAACTTTAAATTATAACAATAAAAAATCAAGTCATTCAACCTCTTATACTCCAATCTATTTCTTTTTTGGAGTGGATAAATTCAAATGTGTTCTAGTTTCATCCACAACCTGTTGCACTCACACACTGACTTAAAATCCAAATTACAAATATTTTCAATTTTGGAACATTATTTCTAAATTGATCCTACCAATAAACTGTAAGTTATAAGATAACTAAAGTAATATTATAAACGAAATAAAATGATTATTAATTTTCAACAAATAAGAAAAGGAAATAACTAATATCTGAAGAAAATTGTCCTCTTTATTGAATAGCAATCGACAATCTAAAATTCCCATAAGACTACTTATAAAGTCCCATTTATGAGCTTAAGAGATCTTACATTGCGTCAATGCTAACAATTGTTGTAATAGTTAAAAGCATTCATCTATTAACTTTAGCTTGCTTAGTACGATTCAGTCTAAAATAAATATTAGGATTCAAAAATACCCTAGTTGCAAATAATAGAGAAGAAAGTTATATTTTCTTTCTCTTATTAATGATTGAAAGATATGGTGTATATAAAGAAGGTGTATGTTTCAGATTGACTTTGATTACTTCTGTCGCTCTCTCCATGGCATAAAAAATATAACTCATTGTTGACTTTTCTTCACTATCAGCCAAGCGAAGCACCCTCACCAAAGGCTCATAGTTTCAAATAACAAATTGACATTGAGGCCAAAATTTTCTATCTTTTAGTATAATATTACAATCCTCTACTCCGGCATTAGACCTAATATGCTGAAATGTAATCCACTTATCACTTGTAAATATTTGTCTTAACTCTTTCTTTATTGAAACAAAAGATTGAAGTGATAAGAAATTTGTTACAAATCTTGTCACAGCAAGACGACACAAATTCCTACTGTGGGTAAATTCCTTTCTCACCAAATTCAATATCCATGTACGATTATAAATGAACTTTGTCATTTTTTTAGCTTTCTGCATAGTCTCATCAATAACTGAAAAAAACCTAAGTTCTCCTATATTTTCCAACATTAGGTCAATACAATGCGCAACACAAACAGTCCAAAGCAATTAACTATACATACTCTACAACCTTTTTTCTGTCGCTTTATAAGCGGAATCATTGTTAATAATAAACTGAACAATATTTTCGGACCCTATTTCATTCACAACTTCATCAAATATCGCAAACAAAGTCTCAGTATTTCTAATAAGGTCAAATGCATCAATACATTTCAAAAACATATAGCCATTTATAGAATAAACCAAAAAATTTATAATAGGCTCTTGTCTCCTATTTGTCCAACCATCACATATGATTGAACATCCATAAGTACCCCAATTCACTCTTCTTTCAGCCAAATAACTTCTAATTTCAGAAACAGAAGAACTCAAAAGTTTACTTCTTAAGTCGTTAATCGAAGGACCTTTGTATCCCAGATCATAAGAGGTTATTGCTTCTATCATAAGTTGATAATAATAAAACTGAGAAGCATTGAATGATGAACCTGTATCATACCACCATCTAGGTACTGCCATATCAACATTGTGAGTCACATCTCTTGATTGCATTGCACTACAAATTGAATGTTGGGCTCTAGAAGTTGTTCGTGGTGCAAAGAAACTAGTCACTTGCCTTCTTCTCGTCCTCACATCAGGTTCAGGTACTTCTTCTTGGGCCTAAGATGGAACACTGTTAGTACCAATACCACTACGACCTTCAATATTTCCACAATCACCATGGAAACTAGAAAACGAACTTCTATTACCAATTTCAAAATTCAACATTTTCCTTCCATCTCCCTCATGTTGATATTTATTAAGCATTGTTTTGATCTACCACTTCACATCATGATTTACTTTTTTACAAGGTTCCACATCTCCTTTAACTCCAGTTAAATATTTCTTTAATCGGTTGATTCCTTCACCTTTCAAATGCTTGTTACAAAACAAGTAAACAATATGGTTTCTCATACCGAAAATCAATGCAACATGAGCCCAAGCTGGATCATTGTATCTTCCTGAAGTGGGTTGATCATGAGTACTTGAACTTCCTTTCATTTATCTATAAAACCAAATGAATGCATATATCAAAATAAATAACATATAATTTCATTACAAAATATGCATATCCATCTTATATAATATAACTCATTTTATATAATATAACTCATTTTGTATGATTACATTGTACACACATAAACAATTTCCATTTCCAACAATTTCATTTCTAACATTTTCCAACAATTTCAATTTAACCCTTACAAAATATACATAAACAATTTCAATTTTTAATAATAATAAAAGTATAAAACATACATAAAATAATTTTCATAAATAACAATTACAAAACATACATAATATAAAACAATTTTCACCTTTAACAATTTCCAGTTTCACACTTTGATGAAATACAATTTGGAACTAAAATTACCATAAATACCTTGAATCACATAATTAATTATTAAAATTAAAATAGCTATATTATAGATACCCAAATTGTTTTTGTAAAGTAACACACCTTATATATTTGTATACATTGCTTTTGAGTTTTTGTATATAAAATTGATGAAGAATCTAACACATACAAGCCATCCTTAAATGATGTAGTCAAGTTAGTTGAATTAGATAAACCTCATTTATGATTGGAAAAAGTTCAACTTTTGTCAAATAAATTATTTTGTATATTTGTAAAAAAAGAATAATAAATTTATTTCATTCATAATTAAGTACATATTAATGTCACAGGAAATTTGTATGGTAAGCAAACACTTGACTTTATAATATTTGATTTATAAAATATAATTTTGTATCGATATGTCAACTAACTTAAGTATTAACAAAACTGATAACAATTAACAATTCAATCAATTTAACACACTTCCAAGTTTCATTTCTCATTCACATAATCACAGTCCACTCTAGACCAATTCCTTCCATACTTTTATAGTTTCATTCCACATCAAAATTTTGTATTTATATCTCTATTAACAACTTCAATAAATCAATTTACAATTTTCACTTTCGAACTTCCACAATTCCATTCCACTCCACCACAATCCACATTCACAGTTAGCAGCCCACAACAACACAACAACAAATTAACTTATACGATTCTCAATTCACAAAAATACTAACATTTCCATTCACAATTCACAAATACATCAACAATTTCATTCACAAAAATTCACAAAAAAATTAAGTAATAACACATACCCAATTATTTTAGAAATTTAACAACAATTTTAAGAGTTGGAGACGTCGAGTAGGTTTGGCGTGGAAGAGGAGAGGAGATCTGAGAGTGGCTAAGACTGCTAGGGCGTTGATGGTAGTCTTTGATGGCATCGGTGGTCTTGGTAGGTGATGGGTGTCGGTAGTGGTGGGCGTCAATGTGTTAGAGAGAAATAAAATATAGGGAGCAGCAATATGGGGTGTTGGTGGTGATGGGCGTCGATGGTTGGTGGATCGAGAGAGATAGTGAGAATTGAGAGAAAAAAGTCAGGTGTGGTGGTGTGGGAGTGGGATAAGAGGAGGAGGACAACAGCAGCATGATGGGGGTCGAGTCAACGAACATGGCGATGATGAAGAGCAAAAGAAGAGAGCTACGGCGTGAGTGATTGTGAGTAAGGAGACGAGATGAGAGATATGTTAGAGAAGAGAAGAAGAATGTCTGCATTTAAGGAATTTAGGGTTTAAATTTTTATTTTTTTGCATATATACCTCAAGAGTTTTAAAAATCGGTATTACAAATATCGTCCATACCTGCCGGTACGGTATCACATAAGTCGTTATGAACTAGTATTTAAATCCTACACACATGACCCCTAACTCGTACCATTCCCTAGCCGTTACGAGACTCAAAACCTTGCATATCACTAGAATTAGTAATTCAAAATAATAAAAAAAAGTAATTAATTTAAGACAATATTTTTAAATAAATTAAGAACAAAATAATCTAATTATTTTTAAAAATAATGTCTTAATACCATTCATATAAGATTCTTAGTTTTTATTTTTTTAGACTTAGTATAATGTCTTTATTTTTCACAATAAAGGAGAAAAGGAAAATTTTTCATTAAATATAAAGTTTTCAATGCACTTCTAAAATTTTTTCAACTTTGATGAGATATTTAAATAATTCTATTGAAGTTTTATATTTAATTCTTTAAGCAGAAGCAAGACAACTAAGAATCCAATGCAAAAGTAGACAATCGAGTTCAAATTTTGTAGTTCCATTTTCAATTTTAGTTCAATTTTTAACCTTTTGTCTTAAAATTTGATTAATTAATTAATAAAATTAATAAATCAAAAAAATTATATTAAAATACCCTTTTAAAAAATGTTGTTATTGCTCTCAAGTTGGAATTTAAATATTGTTAAACAGATAATTTTAATTATATAATTATATAAGATCATTTTAAAATTAAATTTAAATTTTGAGTTTTAAGTCTTGGCTATGTTTGATTAGACGTCAAATTTTTAATGGAATAAAACATAATGGTTTATAACGGAATGTAATGTAAATTAATATAATATTAGAAAAATTTTTTTTTTGAGGGATGAAATAATTCATAATGTAATATAATGAAATATTGTTTGGATAGAAGGTTTATAATATAATATAGTGTAAAGTTGTTAATCATTTTATATTTCATCTTAAACTTCCTAAATCGAAAGTTTTTCATTTTTACTGTTCAGGATGGAATGAAATATAATTTAAAACTCTTATCTTATTTTATTTTATTATAAACTCTCGTCTCAAAAGTAATATAAACTTTTGTTATTTTATTTTATTTCATTCCATTCTATTAATAAAATTTCGATTAATATACTCTTTATTTTCGCTCGAATCCAATAAGAATGGTTCCAAAAGTAATATAGAAAGTAGCAACTCCAAAACCAAAGAGTATGGCCACTTGACGCATGTCCAGAACACTAGTAGACCTTAAATTTGGAAGCCAATGCCACTTTCTCTTCAAATTGTGGAGGAATCGTTCCCCTTCCACTCAATTCAAAGCTAAAGAAAGGAAAGAAGTCAAACAAAGGGAGAGTGTATGGAAGTCAAGTCGTCCTTTTGCGCGGTGGTTGGGTAGGTGCGTTGTGGCATTTGAATACCACAAACTTTACCACTTCTAGAAGCGCCACATATTTATTGACTTTTGGTTCCATCTCTCTCACCAAGAAAATAAAAAAGAATAAAAAAAAGTCAAATAATTAATTGTTAATGAATATATAAAACTAATTAAATTAGTTATACATAATAATTTAAGCTATTATAGTGAAATTGTCTCTTAATATGATATTAGAGCTTTTATGATTAATTTGAGTTCAAATTCTACTGTTATGTCCTACATTGGATAGGCAACAGAGAGAGTCCTGACTTATTAGGCGTTGCACACCCTATTAGATGCATCTTTTGAGGAGAGGGTAATAAACACATAACAAGTAGTATCATAGCTAACGTATTCTCGATTCTGGTGTCTCGCTAAGCACCTATTAGGATGGGATAAATAGGGGCTCACCAGTGACAAGGGCATCACAGGATTGGGTAGGAGAGAATGTCACGTCCCACATTGGATAAGCAACAGAGAGGCTCTTAGCTTATAAGCATCAGCGTTGCACACCCCACTAGATGCATCTTTTGGGGAGAGGATAATAGACAAGTGATACCTATCACCCACTTATTTATCATCAAATTAATTTAGCACAAATTAAAATGAGTTTGTGCAAGTTTCAAGTCCAAAAGGCTTTTACTTAAGAGGTGTTGCGAATATATAAAATTAATTAAATTGACTTCACACAACAGCTTAAGCTATTGTGGTGAAATGACTTCTTAACAAAAATATCATTAATATATCATTTCGTAAGAGAGACCATTCAATTATAAAAATTATTAATTTTTTAATTTTTAAAGACTGATTAATTAATCAATCTATTTTTATAAACGGATCAATTTTTATAAATCAAAATAAACTAATAAATTTGTATTTAATATATTTTATTTCGATTGAACTTTAAATTAAGATAAGTCTTATTCGATCTTATTTTAAATTCTTCAATTTTATTCAATTTTTAATTGAGTTTATGAAAATCTAATATTGATTAAACCTTTTAAATCTTAAGCTACAAGTCTAGTTTTAAAACATTATAATTTATTACGAAGCAATGAGAAATATAAGATCAAGAAACTTTGATTGTTTTGCTTTTGATATTTTTTTTATAGTAAAGAAAAATTGAAAATTAACCATTACATGTTAAAATTGTTATTTATTTATTTTATTTAAAATGATGTACTACATTAAAATTTAATATATTATCATCTAAAATTATAAATAAATAAATAAGACCCTTTATTAGTTAAAAATAAGATTTTATATTTCTAGACTTTCTAAAATGTTATATCTAAAAAATTTCTATTAAAATTTTATTATTACAGCAGTAGTTATTTTAAGTTCATATAAGTCACTTAGAAAAAAGCCTATTTACTAATTAGGAATAATATTGTATATTATTAGATCTTTCAGATTTCGAGTCTCGATGAAAATTTTAAGAAGTTGTTTTATTTTTATTAGGGATAATGCTTATAACATTGTGCCAATTTTATTTCAGGCGATTCTATCAGCACAAATACATAGGACTTCGAAAAATGTGTAGATGAGATCGTTTATAACAAGATTGACATAGAATTATGGATATAAAAGATCTTATTCTAAGGATAACACGATGCAAGATGTCTTAATTTTGGTATGTCCTCTGTTTCAGTTCGATCTCAGTTGTCTATTTTTTGTGATCTCCATTTATTGAATAGATATATTTTTATAAAATATAGTTGAAATAAAGTAACGAGAACAGATGATCTGATCTGAATACACACGTCATTAGCATAAAGGTAAATTCTAGGCAACTTACAACACAATCAAATTATTTACATAATCATTTGCATAAAAAAGTTGATTCTAAGTAATTTATAACACAATCAAATTATAAAAGAAAAGGAAGAGAGAGAAAAAAATGATATTTTATTCATAAAACCTTATATTCAAAGGGACACGTCACCGAGCGCATAATTCCAAAGATGTCCTCAAAAGAACCTGCTGAGATCTGCTACAATGAACCAGCAAAACGGGTGAACGTACGTGAAGGTATGGGAAAGTAGGCGGTGGGTGACTGTGACGGAGAATAACAGGCGTGTTTTTTAGCACTGTTCAGTCTGCCCGAACCGTACGCTTTGCACAGTGGAGAAAATATCTGAATAGCGAACACAGTAAAAATTCTCTTTCCTTGCGCAAAAGAACAAAACACAAGCTGTTTAAGACAACACAGGCCAACGAACCATCTCTGTCGAGTCTCTGAAGCCTCTCCTGTGTCTCTGGGGTCTTTTTCTCTGTGGCATGTTCGTAGAGTATTTAATAAGATAACCCGATTTTCTCCTAGGAACGTTCAGCTGAGGGATTTTTGTCTCTGTGTCTCCTTCCACTTGGTGCGTCACTCAAAGCTCTGAACTTTTTCAATTAGTTTACACGGACTTGACCTCGTCTCCTATCAAGTTTTTGACTTGGGGGGGGGGGGGTGTTGTGGTTTGGTTCTGTGTCCGCTG
>JAOSBN010000002.1:1462685-1482891 GCA_027563595.1 Erythroxylum suave | reverse complement strand
ATGTTTGATTTTCATTTATTATATATTCATCTCGCATGTGTTTCATGATATGTGTGATAAGATTCTCAATATGGATACTATTATGGTTCTGTGTCCGCTGAATCTCCAATGGGCTTGGATTTTTTTTAAAATTTTGTTTGTTATTCTTCATATATGAGATTCTTCTTCTGTCTGATGGTGATTTCTGTGAGGAAGAGATGAATTTCGTTTTTCCTGGTAGAATCTTGAGTTTTGCTCTGCAGTGAATCGAAAGTTTCGTTCTTTATTCTCATAAACTAAGACCGGCATGTGTTTGTGATATTTCCTGTGGTTGGAAAGGAAAGAAGTTAAGAGAGAATGGAATTTTAGCTGTTAAATTATGTCTAAGCAATTCGTTGTATCTGTTTCCTTGCTATAGACGAAGTTGACTTGGAAGTTGCTTAGTTTTGGAAGTTGTTAGTTTATTCATGAATTTCTGGGGCAGTGACCACCTAATATTTTAATAGATTTATGGTGGATTGTTGTTTTAGATCTGTCATTCCTTCTCTTAAAAGAAATGATGGTGATACTATGTGTATAAAACAGATTCCAGTTATGGTAAGTCTGAGTAATCTGTTGTTTTGTCTGATTATTTCAGTCAATTTCAAGATCAGCTAAATGTTTCGCCGGAAGAATAATTCCTCTCCCGATCAGGAGAGTGAAGCTCTGCAACAAGAAATGAAGGTGATTATCAAATTACATATGTTTGAGGTGATACTATCCCTGACAGGCATCATTGACGTGATGATACTGTTTTTATTTTTTATTTCTTAATCTTTTGTTGTTTGTGTTCAGATCAAAGAGCTTAAGGAAGCAATTGGACCACTTTCTGGACGCAGTTTACAGTTTTGCACCGATGCTTGCTTCAAAAGATACTTAGAAGCTCGGAACTGGAATGTAGATAAAGCGAAGAAGATGTTGGAGGAGACACTTAAGTGGAGATCAACCTATAAACCAGAGGAAATACGCTGGGTAGGTTGTTCATTTTCTTTCCCACTTCACAATGATATACATGCATAACAAGATTACACTTCCTATGATCTTGGAGTATAGAATTTTCCCTCATGAATGTTTTATTGTTAGCAACAAGTTGCAATTGAAGGTGAGACTGGAAAAGTTTACAGAGCTAATTTTCATGATCGAGAGGGGAGGACAGTTCTTATACTCAGGCCAGGAATGCAGGTATAGCATTGGGAAAGCTTGGAGCATGAGTTCTTGAAATTTTCATGTATTTGAAAACTAATGCTATTTCATCTAGTGTAGAATACAAAAGCAGTGGAAAACCAGCTTCGACATCTGGTATATCTTATAGAGAATGGAATCCTTAACCTTCCAGAGAGTCAGGAACAGATGTCATGGTTGATAGACTTTACCGGCTGGTCCATGACCAACAGCGTCCCGGTCCGAACTGCTCGTGATACAATTAACATATTGCAGAACCACTATCCGGAGAGGCTAGCCGTGTCATTTTTGTACAACCCCCCTCGGATTTTTGAAGCATTTTGGAAGGTTTGGATTTTACTGCCTTCATTGCAAACTGAGAAGTTGTTACTATTCCTGATTAATTACTTCTATTCTGTCACCTGCTGCTAAGATTAGTTGCTATAATTGGCTAGAACTGGTAGCTACAGATTGATATGGATCTTAAAATCCTTCTCCTTGGTTCATCACTGAGACATTACAGATTGGCTAAAGCACTCTGTTCTCTTATTTATTGCAGGTTGTCAAGTATTTCTTGGATCCCAAAACTTTTCAAAAGGTGAAGTTTGTCTACCCTAACAATAATGATAGTGTGGAAGTCATGAAGACGTTCTTCGACGAAGAAAATCTTCCCAAAGAGTTTGGAGGAAAAGCCATACTGAAATATGATCATGAAGAGTTCTCGAGAATGATGGTTCAAGATGATCTGAAGACGGCCTCATTCTGGGGATTTGGCAGCAAGATTCACCAAGCTGGAAACGGGCTTCATGGAGCTGAAGTGGTACCTGAACCTCTCGGTGCTGTAACACCTCCTGCTAGCTAATTGCGTGCAGAATGTCAAAATGCAGATCTTCTGCAGGCCTTTATTGAGCTTACAAACTTCATTCATTTTTAGCAAACAAAAGCTGTAAGCCGAATTCTGACCCGGATAATAAGGGGGAAGCTAACCTCATTTTGTGCTATGTCAAGCTCTTACATTATCCTTGATGCACCATATCTCTTCCTCACACTAAATTGCCTGGAAGCAAGCATGTGATCAATAACAAACCGAAGGAACTAAGGGCATGGCTTACGAGCTTATGACCATGATCGATACTGGTTTATGTTACCAGTTTTAAGGGTACATATTCTCACTGCCGATACGAAGCGTGAGTGATGAGATCAATTAGATACTAATCATATTAGCAGGACGGAAAAAGCATACTCATCTAGTCTTAAGCTTGACAAACCAAGATTTTATTTACAGGGAAATTCAAGTCATACAAGCTAAATACATGTATCAACTTCAGATCAATGTAAACAACTGTCACAACTGTCATCCCTTGGCCCTCGCAGGAACTAGTTATCTGTCAAACCCGTCTAAGACAACACAATATCACACAAGAATTTAAGGGAAAACACGAAAAATGGAAAATTTAGAGTCAAGAGTCAGCTGCACAGAGACATCTAACTCAAATTCGCAGTCTTTGCCGTTAAGTAATTGTCTTTCAAACAAAAGAAAGTTAGCTGCGTTTGGATTTTCAGGAACTGTGGATTACTAAGAGAGATCAAATAAGTCGCCTTTTGAAGTTTCGAGAGGTAGCTTGGTAAGTGCGAACCAACAAACCAACTCCTATACCAATTCCAACGCAAATGCCAAGTCCAATCCCCACACCAACCCTCACACCTGCATTGAACCATGATAATTCACCATCTTCACCTTCCAAATACTCCATCCTCCTCCAATACATGTTACCGTAATCTTCTTCATTTTCCAGTTTGTAACTCTTATAATCTGCAACCTGCAATTGGATAAAGGTTCCAGATGAACATGTCCAAAAGAAATAATCCCCAACATGTTCCCCTAAAATGGCCTAAACATTGGAAGAAATTAGAGATTAGATGTGACAGCAAATTGGACAAAGACTAACTCTTACCTAGCCTCCACTTCTGATGAAAAGATTCAAAGCATACAGTCAAGCGTAGGAATTTTGAAGTTGACAGTTTAATCTAGGGACATTTATGTTTTCAACTAAAGGATAGAGCTTTACGACGATTGATTCAAGAAATTTCATTTGATGAAGGTTCCAACTGCAATTTTATCCAATCAATCATAGCCTATACTCCAAATAAGAAACGCAAAAAAGGGAAAATTTTCTGTACAGATACGAACCAACCAAGCAATTACCACTGATTTTGGTGCAACTGTGTCTGTCCAAACCAAGTTAAATGTCATAGTATTGTCAAGTTTCTTTGTCCAAGATCCTCAAAGATCTGTTGCTACCCATGGGATCAGCCACTGTGGTAAACAAGAGAATACTACCCAACAATGACTAAACTAGTCGCTGGTATACCTACCTATCAGGTTCTGATCACCATGCACGAGTTCAATTAGCCTGAGGACTTAAACTAAAGACCTTAGACATCAGGTTCCAGGAAAACATAGATAAAGCACTCAAAGGTGACCAAGGAGATAGTGGACCCACATGTGAAAGACATCCTCCACGTGGCTTAAGTATGACAACCATTCACGTCAGACTCAGAGTCTGGCAGTGAAAGGATGTCGAAAATAATGCAACGGGAAGGATGAAGAGGACAATTGAGTACTATCTCAAAAGCTTGGAAAAAGTGCCCTGCCCATACCCATGTCCACGTCTAGGATAAGATTCTCTATGCAAGTACAAGTATCGATGTCTAAGCATGGGACATATTATAATAACGAAACATGTTTCACGACAGGAAACAGACAAGAGATAAAACATCCCAGCAAATGTTAATAGCTGGCTAGGTACAGGGAATAACAGCACTGAAACATGGGATAATTTAACGTAGTACAAGAACACTAATTAATGCAATGTCCCGTAAATGGTAATCGGATCACATGGTACAGGAACAGTGTAAGAGTATTTACCTGAAGATCATCTCCAGATGAGTCGTTTTTGTGGGATTCAGTTGTTTCATTTTCTGGAATTGAATCCAACATTCCCTTTCTGTTATGCTTCTTGCGATAACTAAGCTGCAGAGTCTTGGTTAATATGATAGGCGTTCCTGAGAAGCATCCTGTAATATAAACTTCAATGGTTGGTGATGGCAACTCAGGACTGGCAAGGTGTTTCCCTTTTAAGAAGCCAGTACCAGCTGTGATTTCTGATTCACAGTTCATACTCCACCTCTTGACATTGCTTTTTGATTCTCCTGTGAAACCATTACTGTTGGACATTTCAAGGACCCCATAAAGAATGAGATCATCTTTATCAAACAATTCAAATTTCACACTCCCTGTTGTTCTAATACTATCTGTACTAACAAATGTAGCTTCCTCGGATTTCTTGTCCATTCTGTCTCTTCTAAGAAGTGAAGAGACCCCATCAGAATACATGCTACTTTTAGCACCATTAACTTCCAAAAGGGTATCAGGGCTTAGAGGGATGTGGCTGAGGGTAAGAAATTCCGGGGTCGAATCATCAACATGAAAGTTACTAATCCTGACATAAAACACTCTCAAATCAAACCAAGGTGAAGAGAATTTGGTGTAAGGTTGAAATGGAGAGTATCTAATGATCTGAAGATTGGAATTTGTTGTTTCACCGTTGCTGGATGCTTCATAAGGATCCTCCATGATGGTCACAAGGAATTCAACCCTTAATAAAACCTCCCAATTCGGATTGAAGAAAGAACATGTAGAGAATCCTCCAAGTAGCAATCAAATACGCAGAAAAAGACCTGTTGCAAAATAAGCATATCTGCTTGTTATATGAAACCAAAGAGTAAAAAGCCTTTAGGATCGTCCAAGTTATAACAAGTTTAGTAATTCATAAACCCAGAAACCTAAAAATAGTCTACAGTCGACGTACACATATACTCCAAGGGGACCTAATTCTTAGGAAACAGAAATCCTTAAATTAAGGAAAACGTAAAAGAAAAGGCCAGAACAAAGTAACAAACTGAAAACAAGTTTCAACTGTTCTACAACACTGACTGATATTACAGATAAGCACGCACAAACCGTAATACCTATTCCAGGAACAGAGAAAACCTAAATAAACTAAAACGCAAACTCGAAGACATGAAGTAACTGAAAAGGTAAGATACAGTGTTGAGAAAAACCATTCAAGAACATACCAAGATAATATCACCACAACTATCATATAATATCAAGGTACAAAACCCACTAACCATATCTTCTATTACTGAGAAAAACGTGGAAATCTAGAAGGAAAAAAAAAAACCATCTTTATGTGGAAGTTACCGGATTTATCATACAAGCAGCATCACCAACTCAACACAGAAAAGAGGAACCAACTCGCCAACACTTGCAGAAACAGAGTAAGCAATATCAAGCCAAACTCGAAACCGAATCGCTTGTCTACTTAATTCTTTGGTTCAGGTCAATATGAACCCGAAGAAGAGACTAAATCAAGGAACCTATTAACTCTTTAAACCATTGTCACCCTTTCCCAACCAGACAATGTAATAAATTACAGATAGTAACCCGACATACACCATCGTCGGTTATTATCAAGTGACCGACACGTCATACACCCGGCCAAAACACGTCTCTTATATATATACACATATATATAATTATAATTATAATTATAATTTGTACGCGCAAAATAAAAGGTTGTGGTTCTGTTGCAACTGGTAAATAATACCAATTGTTTGTTAAAATATTTGATAAAATTAGTTATTTAATATTAGATATTGAAGTGTAAAACGACTTATAAAAGTATGATTTTAAAAAATATAAGGACATAAATATTATATTTTTAGTTTATATTTCTTAGTACTTCGTTGAATATACTTATAAGAAATTAGATTTTAAATATTTAATTTTACAAAAGTTAAGTTTATAACTTTAAAGTAGTAATAGTAGTAGTAGTAATAATAATAATAATAGTATAACGTTAAATTTTCTATTAATATGAATGATATAACGAGCTATATCATATTAATATTTTTCATATAATATGTATAAATTTTGTTCTTTAATAAATTAACATATCTATAATTATAGTATGACACAGATATGATATATAAGTAGTTATATACTAAAAATATTAATTTGATGCGCCTCTTTATGTTAAAAAACTTAATATTACCGTAATTTTTAATGTAAAATAATATTATAAAATTAAATAAAGATTAAAAGTTTACTTAACCCCTTTCATTATATTCTTCCAAATTTTAGTACAGTAAAAAAGTCAACTTTGAAAACACACGTAGCAAAAATAGAGAATAAAGTGAAGAGCAATACTATCATTAGACAAACAGCTAACTCCAAAAATTCTTCTTATAAAGCTTTTATAAATCAACTTATTGGAAATAAATAAATTAACCAGTAAGTCATTGATCAAATTTATCAATAATTCTTTAAAATGGTCAAAAAGTTGACTTTTCGTCAATAAATTAAGGCCCTGTTTGGTTTCGTTTTCGTTAACCGTTTTTCGTTTTGGTTTTGTTTTTTATTTTTTATATTACAAATCTCAACCAAACAAGTTTTTGTTTTTTTAAAGAAAAAAACAGAAACAAAAAATAATAACAGAAAAATAGAAGTGGAACCAAACGGCCCCTAATAAAATAACTGATAAGCTGTTTGTCTAACATATAATGTAACTTAAATTTGTGAAAATACATTAAAATTAACATACTTCTTTCTGAAAAAAGGAGAGCCACCCAACCCAAGTAAAGCAGACCAAAATAAAAACAAATCTGAGCCACAAATCTTGTTTAATCTAAATCGGTTGAACCGGTTACGGGTCATCTTCAGGGACCCATGAATCTAATTAAGTTCGTGGTTCCAAATGTTTCCAGCAGCTAATTGAGTAGCTCAACCACGCAAAATATCTTAACCCTCTTTATTATTATTATAACACTAGACCTTATCTTAATTTAGACGTCTTAATTAAAACAATACGTGATAATTACATATTATATAAAATTTAAAAATAACAGCAGAAAAATGATCATATATTCGTTATTTTGCCACACTTCGAAGATATTTATACTGAGTGTTGTTATTATTGTATAACACTTATTTTTATATATTTTGATCATATTTTATTTTAAAATTTAAATTAATAATTTAGAAAGTAAATGTATTTATTAAATTAAATTATTCATAATTTTTATTAATAGTTAATATTAAATAATTACTATATAATATTAAATTAATAATTCTTATTAAATAATATATATTTAGTAGATTATAAATTATAATATGAAAATTGCTTTTTATAATTTTCATAATTTAAATTAAATGTATTTGTAATATTAAATTTAACTTATTGTAGTTTACGAGTCAATTAAATTTATATAAAATTTACAAATTCTGATTATAATATTGCAAGTTGTTAATTGTTATTAATTTAGTTGAAAATGGGGCCTGCTTGTTTTGACCAATCTAGGACATAAACAAAGTGATGATGATCTTATCCATTTAGGAATTAGGACGGAAGAGATGTTTTGATTAAGAAATTGTACTCACACGAGGTCGCTGTCTCTTCTTCTCTCCTTTGAAAGTGATGTCTTATCTTATCTTATGTTTTCTCCTTTTCTTTTAATGCAGTGATGCCATGTAATCGTAACGGTAACTGTGCAAAAGTCTCCTATTTTTTAGTTAAAAATAAAACGGTTAAAAACAAAAGTCTCCTGCATCATTAGTCGGAGGTTCAGATTTAATACGTCTATCAGAAAGGGAATCAAAGTGTAACAGCGAGCGAGTCTAAGAATGCATGTTTTGTCCGCACGTCTGACCGCAACTCTGAAGCTTGCCCAACAAGATTTGCAAGGAGAGTTGTACTGCAGGCCGCAGCGATAGTGGAGTTTGTTTAGTTTTATTTTCCTTTGTAGGCAAAAATAAATAAATAAAAGGGTTAATTACAACATAAAAACTTAAATTTTTGTAAATTTTCATATATAGTTCGAACCTTAAAAAGTAGCAATAAAATACTAATATTTTCAATTTTTTCAATTCTAACTGAATTTTAAAAAATAGCAATGAAATATTTAAACTTTCAAATTTTTCCAATTAATGTTTCCGTTAAGTTTGCTCATGTGGTTTGCCACATGTTTCATAAACTTTAATTATTAGTACACGTCAGCCAAAATTAACACAATATATAAAGATTAATGAAACGACGTCGTTTAATCACATAAATAAAACAATGTTGTTTAAAAATGAGTTAAATCAGATTATGCAGCTTTGACGATCTTACACTTTAATTTTAGTTTTTTCCTTCATTTTTCAGTTTGTTCTCTTGATGTCTTCACCATTTGATTTTCAAATTACGCAACCCTGACGCCCTCACATTAAGGACATTAAGAGAACAAACTAAAACGAAGAGATTACTAATGCAGTACGCTATAATGCGAGAGTAGTTTGAGACATAAAAAAAAAAGCGCAGAAAACAAAGAGTTGAGGCATCAAGAGAATAACAGATAATGTCAAGTTATAATTGAAAAAAATTGAAAGTTTGAGCATTTTATTGTCATTTTCTAAAGTATGGGCTAGAATTGAAAAAATTGAAATTTTAGACATTTTATTGTTATTTTTTAAAGTTAACAAAAGTTTGGATTTTTTTGTAATTAACCCAAAATAAAAATATTTAAACAACATAATAAATTTATATAACTATTTCAACTAGATCATATTAAAATTAATTCAAAAGTCTTGTATTAAAAGTATCTTTTAAATTAAATTTTAATATCTTTTAGTTATAAGAAATGAAATTAAATGCAATTACACTAATGATCAAGTTTAGTTAATTATAATGTTTTAAAAAACTGAATAATTTGGTCAGTTTACGATAGAAATCTTGAATCGACTAATTTTTTAGTTTTATTCTTAACCTCTTAGTCCGATTTAGCTTAATGATAGTTTTTGTGAAAAATCAATCAAGTTGTTAATTAATCGATCATTTTTTATAAACTAATAAAATTTTATAAACCAAAATAAACCGATTAATTTTTATTTAACATTTTTTAATTAAAACACAGATAAGCATAATCTTCTTTAATCTTTTTTATTTTTTTATTTTATTGAATCTTTAACTTGTTTTATGATAATTTAATGTCAATCAATATTTTAAACCTTAAAACTCTTGTCCTATCAGTTTAATTTTCGATCTAGTTTTTAAAATATTTTTTAATTGCACAAAAACTCCTACTTCTACATTAACATTATTCTATATATTATCAAAGATGAATTTTTAAATATTATTATTTATAAATTAATCAAAAATTCGTTTAATTATAATTATGTTTTTGTAAAAATTAAAAATTAATTTGGGCTAAGAGATATTGACCCAATTATTATATTTGGACTTTAGATATTTACTTATCCAATATTTCTACTGTAATATTTTGGGCTTTGACATGCAAGAAACATACGACACTAATGAATTTGATTAGGAATGTTAATGGGTAGGGTTGCTCCTGGCCCGACCTTGCCCAACCACTGGTTAAGGTGGCTCGTGATTCGACGGGTCGGGATAAGTCAGCCTATGACTCGGACCAACTACAGGCTGACCAGTTTATTTTTTAAAAATGTCAAAAATAACGTCATTTTTTAATTAACAATCGAGCCACGAGCCGGACTAAAGTTGACATCCATAAAAATTTGATTATGAGTTGTGAGTTGAGCACTAGCTTGGTCTATAACTTGTTATATGTGCAATTGATAATTATATTAATTAAATTTAGACACGAAAGTTTAAGATTATGACTTTCTCTTTGAGTGGTCTATCTCTTAACAAAGTAACTATTCAACGAACTTAATATTTTAATTAATCAGTAATTAAGTCGAATTCGAGGGAATCATTAAACTTTATAGAAAATTATGGAAAAAGTTTAAGAAATTAAAACATAAGATTTTAAGTGTTTATTGGGTTTTTGAACCGTGTACTTAGGCATAAAAAAATACATATAAATGTATGAAGCAACCATAGGCAAACGGAACAACTCACATATTACCAAGGAATAGCTTAGCGACTAACCTGACTTCACATGGCCTAATCCGAAATCAACGAATCAAACTAGAATTTTTAGGCTCGACAAGGCCTCGGATAGGGCTAAGATTCGAGCTGTCCAAACCAAGCCCAACCCTAGGCTAGATAGGCATTGAAAAAATGACTTAGTTTTTGAAATTTTTTGAAAAAAATAAATTACCATCCCTAACCAGGGATAATAAAGGGTTGCTTTTGTCACTGATCCAACTTGATCTGACTTTCGTTATTCGTAGCTTAATTTAGGTCCAAAGTTTAATTAGATTGAGAATGATAACTTAATTTTGATATGAATTCATTTGGGATGATTCAAAATGATATTATTTTTTGTTTCAATATTGATTTATTTGAACCAAAGTCATAAAAACCAGATCGGACTGGTCGGTTCGACCGGGAAGAGTCTGAATTGGCCATTTGTCCGGTTCGGTTCTATGTATTAACCTCTGAGTATACAATAAGCAACTAGTTTGTCAAATACTGACCATTCAGATATCTAATGCTACTAAACTTTTAGATTTCATTTGAACTCTCTCGCCTCTTCTACATCTTCTCTTCATCATCTCTCACCGCCTCTATGCATGTAGGTAAATATGACTTGGGGGTAACCATAGACGGAGAAATCGATTTCTATTCGCTATCTCCTTGGGTGGTTACTTTGAAGTTAATCTTCTATTTTCAGATCTCTCGTAGCTGGTCTAAGATAAAGAGTTGAAGCAACTTTGAACTCCTTCCTTAGTGACTAAGTACTGTAATGGAAGGGATTGTGTCTATGTCTCATGTTCCTCACGCTCAGGTTTTGGTTTATTTGGCCATGAATTGTTTATGTTCTTTCTATTTGGGATTTGTCATTGTTATTGTATTTTCTCTTAAATTTGGGCTTTATTTTTTTTATTTCGAAAGGTTACTGCTCTTTTGCTTGGTGTTGCTACGCTTTTCTCACCGGAGAGGAAGACGGAAGGACATATCATATAGAGCTCCAATTTGTATAGATTTCCAATTTGTACCATTTTATTCAAGTTTTTGTTAAGAGATAAGGATAAGGCAGTGATAGTTTCAATATTCTGTTTTATTCAAGTTTCACCATTATTGTGTTTTCTGTAACAGTTAGAATAGAACTTTATTATATAATCTATTAACAGTTGTTATATATACTCTTTGAACTTCAATCTATTGTATGTTATTGTTTCATTATGATAACAAATAAGGAGATAAGGATCCACTAGTATTGATTAATTAGTTTTTTGTAATAGTTAGAATTCCATTTCATATCAATCTCTGATTTTGATAACTGGGTTATATTTACTCTTTCAAGTATTCAATTTGTTGATCTACTAGCAATATTTCTGTGAGGCTATTTGAACTTTGAAGTGGAGCAATTGCTGGTGCAAAGTTTTAATAAGTGATTAACATCTGTTCTGTCATCTGTGTATCCATTATGCTGTTGTTGGTCTTTTTTGTATAACTATAAATGTATGTTCCATTATGTTGTGTTTGCATTTTCCTCTCTTGTTCCTTCCTTTTTTGGTGTTTGAGAAGCATCTTTAGATGATAGTAGCTTCCCATATCAACTTGTGTATCCATTCTGCTGCTGTTGATCTTCTTTGTATAACTATATATGTATGTATATGTATGTTCCATACTGCTGTGTTTGCATTTTCCTCTCCTAATCGTTCCTTTTCTGGTGTTTGAGAAGCAACTTTGGATGATAGTAACTTCCCATATCAACCTGTATATCTATTATGTTGCTGTTGGTCTTCTTTGTATAATATATGTATGCATACGTATGTTCCATTCTGTTGTGTTTGCATTTTCCTCTCATGTTCCTTCTTTTTCTGGCATTTGAGAGGCAGCTTTGGATGATCTTAGCTTCCCATATCAACTTGTGTATCCATTATGCTGCTGTTGGTGTTCTTCGTATTAACTATATATGTATGCATATGTATGTTCCATTCCGCTGTGTTTGCATTTTCGTCTCCTGTTCCTTCGTTTTCTGGTGTTTGAGAAGCAACTTTGGATAATAGTAGCTTCCCATATCAACTTGATATATTTAAGAATCATATTCCTTAATGATTCCACATCTAAAGGTTGAATTGAACCTGTGAACTTTACATATTTATTAAGGAACTTGTCACTATCTTTGGAAAATCCAGTATGATAACAACCTAGGAACAAAGGCGAAGACATCGCATAGTGGTTTTGCTAGTAAGGATGGTTGTGATGATCCTATATACATTTCTGACAACTTCTCTGTATTTTTAGTGGTTGTTTAGTATTTAATTAAGACTGAAGTGTATCATTGTTTGTATATTTAGTCAAAGGGATAGGAGAATAGTTTGTCAGTCCTTAGGGATTTAAATCCTTTAAGAAGAGAATGGAGGATTTAACAACATTGGGAAGGTGGGCTTTCTCTAGTTGTACTCTTTAGAGGGATTTAATGAACTCATTTGTTCCTATATGGCCTCTAGCATCATTCGTCAATACATAATTCACTTGAAATGGATGGTTTACATCATTCTGTTCTTGCAAACTCATTTCTTACTTTGTTAAAGAATTGTTAGTTTATTAGTAGTTGCTCCCTTCTTGAGGACAGTGATGTATCGCTAATCCCTTTAAACAATTTGTATATATTTAGTTAAATGACTAGGCTCACATCCCAAAACCATTTTGCATTACAAGTATGGTAAAGAAGCATTTTATTTGACTCAAGGGTGTGATGGCAGTAATGCTTATGATATGAGTGTTTTGAAGTGCCATTAAAAATGCATGAATGTTGGTAGTTTAGTTGAAATTTTACGCCCAGAGGATTGGAAACCTAAGAATTTGGACTGTATTAAACATCTCTAAAAGCTGTATTTCATAGATTTGAAACATTTTGATAAAAGTTTGTAATCTTCACTCAATAAATTGCTAAGTTATTCAATCTTTTACTGCTTGATATATGTAGTAAATCTATGAAGCAAATTTTAATAAGTAACATGTATTGTTTTTTTTAATCTATTTTGCTGTTGTTGCTCTTTTTTATTACAATTGATAAATGAGAATTATTTAAGTTATATACTTTTGTCCTAACAACAAAATGTTTTATTTTTACTTATTTTTATAAGTTTTACTTCTTATTTATTATATACCGGTTTTATAGCGGTTCACTATCGGTTGAACCTCTAAACCTTAAACCTTTCTTTCGACCGGTTTGATGTCCGGTCCGGTTTTTAAAACATTGGTTAAAAACGCTCTTTTGCACTTGTAAATGCAAGCATAGTGTATATTATTTTTGTGTGTGGATATTATTAACATATCTGTAAGAAAAGAATTCCATTAATATTTATAAGTTATATTAGTTTCTAGAAAGGGTTGACTTTGTATATTTGATTTGGTCAAATTTTAAGATCAACCCATGATGTACCGAGACAAAACTAGAGGAAATGAGTTGTTTAATGTTACCATTGCAGTAGTTGTAATACTCAAAACCTCTGAAGAAATAATATTGATTGTAGTTTGGTTCTGGCAATTACATTTCTGATGATAAGTATGGCGTTTCATGATTTTGGTTGAGTTTTAAAATTTTTACATTGCAACAGTAGTGACGGATTCTTTACAAATTACAGAATGTGATGGCAATGAGAATTTTCATGGATGGATAAAAATATAAATGTTATTAGTCCATTTCAAGTAACAAAAAGAATCAAATTTCGTGTCTTCCAGTTTCCTACTGGTAACTCCATATGCCTCGTTCTTTAGAGGTTGTGGATTGCTTAAACAATATTCGGAATTGAATTTTACAATAGAGTGGTGAAATTAAGGCATATCACTTCATAAGTATACGTCAAAAGCGTAGAGAGAAAAAAGAGATCAACAGTATGCCTGAAAATGGATACAACGGGGACTTGGTAACCACTTCGGACCTTTGGAAGCCTTGGACACTATTCCGCTGTTTCTTTCTTTTCTTTGACACATAAACATATAATATGATATGATAAGTGTTGCAAATACTGTACTGAAATTAATACTGAATTGAGTTTTTGTACATTGCTGTATAATCGACTACCACCATTTCGAGTAATTTTTTTAAAATTACAAAATAGTAACTAAATTTTTAAAAATTTGCAAAATAAATCATAGTCATATTTTGCAGTTATATTATATACTCTTAACCCTATCTCCAAAAATTATCATAATAAATAATAATCACAATTAATATACAATAACAATAATTTTCAGATATTTTAAATATAAATAATAACTACAAGTTATATGAAAAAGGACAATCATTATCATACAAATATAAAATTAAAAATATTACAAAATATTTAAAATATTACTATTTCAATTTTATTATATAATAAATAATAATTACATCAAAATATCAAATATAAAGAACAATAAATATCTTTAACTCGTAAACTATTACAATTTATAATAAGAGTTCGCGATAAGGAAATAACTAAGTAAAATTGAAATATGAAGCAAAAACATATATTATTTAATTTACTATCAATTAAATATACTATATTTAATTAATTAAATAAATAAAATTAATTATTACTAAATTTATAAATAACTTAATTTAATTTAAAATTATTATTAAATTGAATTTAAAAATAATTTGAAAATATATAAATTTAAAATAAAATTTGATTTAATAATTAAAATATATAAAATAAATATTAGTTCATAAAGAATAAATTTTAAATTATTTATTTTAATAAATAAATATTTTTATTATACTTTATTAATAAATATTATATAAAAGATTAAAATAAATTTAAATAAAAAATTTTATTTTTAACTTTTATTTAATGTATAATCATTATTACTAATAAAATATTTATGTTATTTTAAATATAAAAATTAAAAAATCACAATAAAAATTGAACTAAATAGTTGATTAAAAGACTTTTTAAAAAAGAAAAAGGGAGGGGAAGATTTTTAAAATTTTATTAATAAATCCAATATTTTTCAAAAGTTTGGGCTTCAGCTAGTATACAGTCGATATAATAAATACCGACTAGTACTTAACTAATATTTACATCCTATACATAACCCATTTATTTCATCTCGTGTTTCAACCGGTATCAGCGGGTACAGCACGTAATTATATGATTCGTCTTTATTAGGAAAGTGGATAAGAAAGAAATCCACTTTCCTATGTCCGATAGTTAAAAAAAAGAAAAAAAAATTGTACACAACAAAGAATGGAGGAAGGGCTTCAGCAACCTTCTCGTTGTTCGAAATTAACAGCCAAAACAGTGTTCTTTGCAACACAACAAAGATGCGGATAATTCAATTACCCGGTCGCCAACTTTTGCAAGTCTCCTGCTATACTTAATCTTGACAGAAGGAATCTGACTAAACTCATGTCGAAATATTATTAGTATGGGTAGAGGTTATCATAAAATTAATGGGTAAGAGGTTAGGTGACAAATCTATTCCCCGTTTTTGATAATAGACAAATTAATTTCTATTTCTGGTACAGAACACCTCACCTTGTACAAAATAAGTAAGGACCCTTCCACTCTTTTTCTAATTCTAACTGGTTTTTCCTAACTAGTACAAGAGGCCGTGAATTAAATAACACCTGGTTGTCAATCATCTAACAAACTTTACACCAAACATGACAATCACACTCCCATCAGCTATCTCTTCCTTTTGCCAGATATGGTTCTCTTTCAATCGTCTACCCATAATGAAAGAAAATATAATTAGAAAACAATTCGCAACTCAAGACTCTAGCCCAACCATCACCTGCCTCGCAGAGGTGACCGGCCTCTCCCATTGCCAATTTCGTCCTCTAGCTCACCATCAAAGCAGAGACCATTGTTGTTAACGCTCACTTCCGAGCTTGCATTACTGCTTGTTGCATGAGGGGAGTCTGTAATACTAATTGTTTTACTTCGTGTAGGCCCTGATCTCACACTGTACATAGAAGACGCTGGAATATTCGTCATGAGAGGCCGCAAATTACCAGGAATGCTTCGCCGTATGTCCTGTTCAGCATTCAAGATACAAAACTAGAATCAACAAACAATAAACACAGTACTTAAAAACTTATTTAGCTCAATTTCACAATTACTACTAATGTTTCACAGAAGGGAACCGAGGAGAGAATGGGGAACAGGTATACCGTTAGTTCTTACCAACAGAGAATTTAAGTGAAAGATAACCATCGCAGGCAAAATCAGACACTTCAAATGAATTATGTAGGGAACAGTCCCTAATCCAACTATAAAATTCATTTCTAAGTTAGGGATAGCATCCAAATGAAGAAACACAGAGTGTGAAAATGAACGCAAAGCAACATACCATATGTCTTATGGCCATGTCCAAAGACTTCTTTGAGAGTGTTCTTCCAAAGCCATCTTGTGAAGAAGACTTCCCAGAAAGGTTACTATGAGGAGAATGCTTATTTTCTTGCTTGGGAGGTGCCAGTTTTCGCATATTTATTACTCTCTCAACCATTTTGGTACCTATTACAACAGGGCTAACATTGTCATCAACTCTTGAATACATTCGACTGATTGCAGGAACTGAGCTCCCACTAGGATGCATAAGTCCATTGGGGGCTCTTCCTCTTGAGGGAGAACATGATTGCCGTCTTAGCCTTCCATTTGATGCAGGCTCAACTGAGGAAGATCTAGAACTGGGTAATCCAGGCCTACCCCTTGCAGCTGACAGTGGCCTCTCAGGTGCTGATGTTCTTAAATTCGGTGGAGCATCAAGTGAAAAACCTGGCATTTCAGAAGGTTTCCACGACCTGGATTTCACAGTAGGAGAAGTGCCACGGGAAGGCACTGGGTTTCTTGCTGTTGCTGGAGCTACCTTATTAATTGAAGAAGAAGACTTAGTAGGAGCAGACGCACTTGGAACACTTGATAGAGTGGATGATCTTCGAGTTGGAGTTGCTGCCCTAGATGTGGACTTGGATGGCGGAACTGAGGGCCCTGAAATTGGTGTTGAAGATCTTACTGTGGACCTTGATGGTGTTAAGGATCTGGCTGGAACTATGAGCTTTGCTGTCGAGACTGTGGACTTAGTTGAACAAGCAGTTGGCTTGCTTGTAGTAACTGTCAGTTTAGATGATTGCACTGTTGATCGAGTAGGCGTTGAAGATCTCAAAGGTTTAGAAGCTGATGTTAATAAGGGACGGCCAGTTGGTGCTGCAGGTCTTGATCCTGGACCACCAGAAGATGAGGGCCTGCGCATCCCCGTCGCTGAAGAGTTTAACCCAGGAGAGGAACCTGATTGTTTAGATATCAGACTGCCCCTTGCAGGAGGCTCTGGCTGGGGATATGCAAGCTGCAGCCGCCATGACCAAGTTTAACCATATCATCAGTCACTCAAATCTTAAAAAGGAGATTAGCATGAAACCTCTTTCCATACTTGAAAGACCAAAACCACCAAAAGAAGAAGGATTCTGCTCCGTTTTCAAGAATTATGGAGAATTTATCAGGAATAGACGCACCACAATTTTTACATAGTTTAAATCAGATAGTTCAGTCAAAATATAAGAAAAAGCACTCATGCCCTGCAGAATTCATTCAGTGGTAGTAAAGGTTTGAAGTCTTAGCTTCTCGTAGGTTTAAATATTTGTAGCCATTCATGATTACGATGACCTTCATGACTATCTTTTGTTTAAGGGGTCAAGAACTCCATTCACAATCTAAATAGAAAACAGGAGCACTGCAGGACAAAAGCTTCAGTCCATCTAGGTTAAGGTGCAACATTGAGCTCTTACCCATGATTTCAAGGCGGTGGTGGGACGGGTACCAAGCTGACTCATAACTGTCTTCTGCGATTCCATCTCCAAAGAAGGAAAAAGAGGGGTACCAGGTGGTGTTAGAAGCCTGACAAAATAAAACTTTTAATCGAACTCATCTTGAAGAAACGCAAAAGAAAATCAAGTCACAGAACAAAAAATGCTCAAGGTTACCAGTCGTAGTCATTCTTATCATTGTCAGAATTCAGAAAATCATCAGCAACCGTCTTTCTTACCGGCTTGGACGATGAAATATTAAATATAGGAGATGTACCAGGTTTCGACCCTACAATTTCAAAACCATAAAAGAAAATCGTACCCCATAAAACCTAAATTTTCTTGGAACGATAACTCCAACTAAAAACAGAAAACAACGTGGTGATCTGAGTAGAACTACTTCAGCAGCAAATCTACTATCAGCTTACTTGGTAATCCTAGTTCAATTAAGCAAGAAATAAAAAAAAAAAGAAGAGAAAAGGGATTATTACCTAATGGGGCATCGAGCTCTTCGGCGTTATTAAGAAGGAGATTAGACTGCTCCTTTTCTCGCTTTTTCATTTCTAGGAACAACGCGAGCTCTTCGTCTTTGTCCTTTGCCATCGAAGCCCTTAATTGTTCCCTCTGCTTCACTACTGCAGCTTGCATTTGCATTTGCTGGTCCAGAGCCCTAAAACTACGATTCATTTCCCAATCTCAGAAGATTCGAATTACGGGCACCAATATTCCTCAGATCCAATAGTTAGCACAGTGTTGAAACCTTACTTCCTTTCCCATTCATGCACTCAACCACCGCAGCCGTACCAACTGTGTAATGAGGTCTATAAGTCCTCTTCCAGTGAAAAACTAGATCACAAAATCCAGCTGCAACGTTTGCATTTCGTGTCAGCTACTATTTACGACCCGAGGAATTTCCTTCTCAGCTCGACAGGTGAGCCATTGTTAGGTAAAAACCTAGAAAGAGAGAAAGAACTGTGGAGCTCTGAAGAAGGCCTCACTGTCTCAAAGGGGAAGCAAACACGTAGTTGGCAGAGAGTAGAGAGAGAAAAACGAGGACAGGTGAGAAGAGTGTGGGCGACGAGAGTAATTGGGCGATGGTGTGTGGGGCAAAATGGTAAGAAAGGCCCTTCTTCTCTTATGCGGAATTTAAACAGTGGTGTGGATGGCATTTCTTGTTTGAGAGGCCAAATATAATTATTACAACGATAACAATAGAGCGGGACAAGAAGGGTTGGTAATGGCAAGCCTGTCCTCGCTTCAAGCCTACGTCCTCTCCTCTCCTCTCCTTCCCACTCCACTGATTATTGTTTTTCTTTTTCTATTTTTACGATCTTTATTTAGGGTGACATTGGACTGGGCCGGACTTAATTGTCAAGCCTAATCCTCTTTTCAATTTGTCCATGTCCAAAATTGAAAAGTCCTAGGACTTGGGCCAATTATCATCGAGAGATTTCTAAATAAAAGGGTTTACTTTTAATGAATTTTCTATAATCCATGCTTTTAGGCATTTCTAACGTAGTGTTTGGTTGTTGTTTCTATGAGTGGGGACAGATGACAGGGACACAAAAGTCCTGGCCCCTGGCTGTTTGGTTGCTATCTCCCCCGAAATTTGTCCCGATTCCGGAGACAGAGACATGAAAAAGCTGTCCATCTCGTGACTGTGGCACAGGGACGTGGGGACAGAGACAAAAATTAACCTGGTATGTGAAATGTCCAAAATGCCCTCACATTTTAACCTAACATTCCAGCGTTTCTTTCTCACTTTTGCTTGTCGTCTCTCCTGTCTTCGTCTATCTTCGTCTCTGTCTCCGAAACAAATCGTCTCCCAGCTTCCAACTCCCGCAGCTATCCTTCTCGATTGGATGTTCATCCCAAACGGTGAAAGGTATGAAAGGTTTCCCTTCAATTTTTCTTCTTCTTCACCTCTCGTTTCCTTTCGGTGTGGTTGGGTTTGTGTCGAACGTGGAGAGGCTCAACACAAACCCAACCATTGTCCAATGCTTAAATTTCTAAGTTGTTTCTCTTGTCTATGAGTTTGTTTAGGCGTACAAGTGCCAGCTGGGTCTTCAACTGACGAAGAAAGGGGTCGAAACCTGTGAGATTTGACGAAGAAAGGGGTCCTGCTGAACTAGGTATCATCGTTATTAAACCTGTGAGAATCAACTTTGCTACTTTTAATTGAATTTTCTCTTCCAATATCTTTGTTGAACTTGTTTCTAAAATGGGTATCTGCTGTTAAGTTTTGAAGGATTAT
>JAOSBN010000002.1:1440731-1462585 GCA_027563595.1 Erythroxylum suave | reverse complement strand
GATGGTTCTATCATTCATGTATTCCTTTAAATGCTTTAAATTCACCATATTTTCAAGAAGCAATTGATGCTATAACAACAATAGGTCCAGGATTTAAGATGCCATCTTATTATGAGCTACGTGTGCCTTTGCTTCAAGATTTAAAAAAGCAATATCAGGTTAATTGTAGATACATATAAATCTAGTTGGGAATCAACAAGATGTACTATTATGCCAGTTGGTTAGGTTAATCAAACACAAAGAACCTTGATTAATTTTAATATTGGAACAACTTTTATCAAGTTTGTTGATGCTTATGATATGGTAAAAAGCGTTAATGCTTTATCTGAATTGTTCTTTGAAATTGTCGAGTGGGTTGGATCAAAGAATTTTATGCGTTTTGTTACAGATAGTGCAACTAATTATGTATCAGCTGGGTACTTATTACAATCAAAGTATGAGCATATTTATTGATCTCCATGAGCTGCTCACTGTATAAATCTTATTTTAGAAGATATTAGTGGTATGGATCATATTTTTAGTCTTACCTCACGCGCATATAAGATCACAATTTTTTTGTATAATTATGTCACATTTTTGTCTTGATTAAGAAAGCATGAATATTGGGTTGAGATTGTGCGTCCCGGTGCTACCAGATTTGCAACTACATTTATTACTTTGAAAAGTGCTTATCAACATAACCAACTACTTCAAATTTTGGTAACAAGTAAGCACTTTTCAAGTTATAAATTAACAAAGAGTGAAAAAGGTAAAGAAGTTTATGCTATTATTATAGGTAATAAATTTTGAGATGCTTGCTTGAACATTGTGAAGATTGTGGTTGCACTTATAAGGTTGTTGAGGATTGTTGACTCAAATGAGAAGCCATCTTTGAGGTGTATATATATGATATGTATAGAGCTCACAAAACAATTATAAATCTTTTTAAAGGGAAGGAGAAATTGTACAAGCCTTATATTATTGATCGACGATGGGATAAATATCTTACTCAAATGATTCATTTAACAGCTTATTTTCTCAATCCTTATTGTTTATATAGTGGAGAAGCACGTAAAATTAATATTATGGGCGGTTTGTTTGATGTGATTGAATGCAAAGGTATTTTCTCTATTGAAGAGTAATCACAAGTGATAAACAAAATTAAATTGTATCGTGAAAGTTAATAAAGTTTTGCTAGATCATTAGCGAAGAGAGAACTTATGATAAAAAAATGTAGCCAGGTAAGTTTTAATGTTTTATACTTTTAATCATTATTACTTATTAATAATATATATTTTCATCATTACTATTAATTTAAAATGCAGATAAGTGGTAGAGATTATTTGGTGACAATGCTCCAACATTGAGAAAACTCGCTATTAGGTTACTCAATCAAACAACTTCTGCATTAGGTTGTGAATATAATTGGAATATTTTTGAAGGTATTCATACAAAGAAACGAAATCGTTTGAAACATCAAAGACTTAATGACGTTGTTTACGTTACTTATAATCTGAAAATAAAGAATAGATATTTTTATAGCTTTGTTTTATTTAAATAATTTTATTTTATTATTGACTTTATAATTTCTCTATTATGTGTTTAAAGCGCTTAGTAAGAAGATAATATATAATCCAGTTGATATTGATTGTATTGAACATACTGATTTTTGGATTGAAGAAGAAGAATCATCGCCTGATCTTGATTATAATGAACTTGAAAAGATGATTTAAGAAGAAAATGCATTTGTCACAACGAATGAATTAAGAACATATACTGATGGTCAATTTATATCTTATTTTGATCATATTTAAGTTAAAACTATACTGTATTACAAGTTTACAATTGAGGATAATTCATATATTGCTAATTTGTAATTTATTTTAATGCAGTAGAAAAAGTTGATGGTAATACTTTGAATAAAAGTGTAGTTTACGAATCTTTAAATAATGTTGAAAAATTTGTAGTTTTTGATGATGATGAGACGCAATCTTCTTTAGAAATACAATTTTGATTTTTATTATTATTTTAAGTTTTTTATTAGACTCATATTTATTTATTATTAGTTAATTATATAATATTAGACATTGATATATTTTTTATTTCAATAAAATATTTTATTATTAATTATTCTTATAAGTTTTACTTCTTACTTATTATATACCGGTATTATAGTGATTCATTACATTGAACCTCCAAACCTTAAACCTTTCGTTCGCCCAATTCAATATCCGGCCTAATTTTTAAAACATTGATTTGAACTATTAAACTCGTCATCAAGGTTTTACTTTCAAGTTCGACTCAAAACTTAGCCCACTTAAACTCGATAGTTTACTTCAATTCATTGCTAGTCATTAACTTCGAATCATCCTGTTGTCAACCCAACACATTACTAGCAAATTTAGAGGTCATTGACTTTCATGCAGCCTGTGTTTTTACAGTTTCAGTACTTCAGGTTTAAGAGTTTGGATCCCAAACCCGAATTACTCAATCTGCACATCTTAAACCGAATTATAGACAATGAATATTGGACTAAATCGGGTTATTCTAATCCGATCCAGTATCATCTCTAACAGTAAATCTTGTGCTCGTATCATCTTCAACCTGTTTTTATTACTTTATTCCTGTCTTGTTTGATATCTGTCAAATACTCATAGAACAAGCAGTAACATTAACAACAGTAACAGTTGATCTGAAACCACTTTCGCCACCACCCAAAAGACGCAAAACCCGGGAAGAGACACAAAAGTGGTCAGACTGAGACACTGAGGAGAGTCTTCTGAGATTTAACCCTCCCTTGTGCGCGTAAAATCGACACGCTTTTTCGGTTCTTTTTCCTTTTAACTCGAGCCCTTTTGGTCTAAACCGTAACCATGGTTAGAGACGAAGAGTCAGACACCAAACTTAGTAGTCTTTACGTCGACCCCATTTCCTCTTCCTACTTGCAAACTTGTCTTTTTCTTCTGCAACTTCATATAGAAATGGATCGGATAAACGGCAATAGCAAAACAGATATGATTTAGTTCACCTTTCTGAGCCTTACCCCATTGTGTATTCAGTATTCTGCTGAATAAAGAGAAGCTTTTGTTGCTTCCTGAGAGATATAGATATTATTATTATCTTTCTTGCAGAATCTTGATATTGGTCAAAGATATCAGCTTTATACTAGAGAGAATGGTGTTCTCGTAATAGAAAAGTCCAGCATCTTCTTGGTAGCTTTTGGTTTCTTTGGATTCAAGAAAGAGGCTAGCTGGATGGTAATAAAGCTTGAAACTTTCTCTCAAGATTCGATTTTTGTTTTCTGGGTTGAGGTGTTTCTCGCAAATTACAAGTGATTTAGTTACTGGTAGCTTAGTTCGTGTCAGTGATTGGGAAAGATAATGATGGGTAGGAAGAAACCTCAAAAAACGAAGGAACTATCAGTAGCTATAGCAGAAGCTTCTTCGACAGGAGATGAAACCAAGCAACAACATCCTCAAACCCCTCGAAAAAGAGGTAGACCTCGCAAGATGGTCGAGAAGATTGAGACCGAAGTGAAAAAGAAGGAACCAACATCTGCAGGAGAGAGTAATATTGATGCTGAGCATGATCAATCCAAGAAGGTTGAAACCAGCGAAGAAGAAGACGAAGAAGTACAACAACAACAAAAGCGAGTTAAGAAGAAGGAAGGTGAACAATCCGAAGAAAGAGAGCCTCCGAGAAGAAGCAGACGGAGAAAAAGCCAACCGAGAAAGAGCTGCTAAATCGGTAATCTAGTAACGGTTTAACACACCCTCTGGTTAGGAACTGCAGATTAGTTTTTACTTGCTTTCAGTCTTAGCCTGATGATTCATTGCTCTTCTTTCTGTGTTTCAAATGAAAGAAAGTGCTTTGATGGTATATATCGGTTCTTGTACCCGTCATGAGTTCTTAATCTAGAAGATCATTTTCTGCAGAAGCTCGAGAAAGCTTGAAGGAACGAAAACTTTCTTAGTTCCAACTTTGTTCCAATCCAATTTGTGGTCTGAGATACGTAATCGCTTGTTATCTAACAGTTTTTACTTGATCATATACAAAAAGTTTCAATCTTTCCATTTACTGCAACACGAAGAACTTGAAGGTTATCCAAACAGTATATATATTAATTGAGGGCAAGCCGCCTCAGCAAGCTCCAATCACCGATCATTTCTTACTTGTCCAGGAAGCGTTACCAACTCTAAGATGTTGGCGCGTGGAGAGTTTGGGTCATGTCAGAACATAATCGAGGATTGTTTGATTGGTGAGTGTGGACCACAGCCAACGGCCGTGTGATCCCTTCGCTGACCACTTAGACTTCCCTAAGACACAAGGAACTCAACGACATCATCAGTGGCTTAAATTTTGAGAAAGTTCAACCTAATTCAACATTAAACTTAATTATTCTTCGTGATTATGAGCTAAATACCAGATTCTCACATAGAAAAGTAGAGCTGAAACTTAGAAATGTGTTAAGAGCCTAAGAATTTTCCCTTCAATGGAGTTTATTATCGATTACTTTATTAAAATTAAATTCAGAATTTTAATTTCATTGATGTAATAGCAACTTCATCTCCTGATAAATAAAAAAAATTCCTAAAATACAAAACTTGTAAGGCCCCATATTTGCCTTTTTATCTATAGTGGTGTCCAGGAAAATTGTTACACAGCATTATGATGCATCTATGGCATAGTGAAAAACTTTGTAAGATGAGAAAAACCCAGAGCACATTCAAACAATTCTAACCCGGTTCTTACTGGCTTGATTTATGCCGACGCTCTTTCCTATACCTAGATTGATCCGGATCAAATCCACCTTCTTCTGCTCCATAGACAGCCCATGATGGTGTAGCAGCCATGTAATCTGTGCTAGTAAAAGGTTTTCCGGAAGCAACCTGCAAATTGTCCAGAAACAAGTTATTACTTTGTTTTAAGCAGAAATGCACTTGCCAACAGCAAGGTACGGTATCGTCGATTGTTGCTAACCAGATCATGGAACTTTTCGTAATCTATCCACGTAAACCATTGACCATTAACCTTGAACTTCTCAGAATTAGCTAGAAGAACACAGCATGAGTGGACATGTTCACAAGCAACCTCATATTCTCCTTGGCTCTTGGAAGCCAAGGCCTCTGAGAAAGTTTTCACATCAGCATGCCAAGGCACATTCTCCATAGTCAGCTTTGATGTTGCAGACCTTTAAGATAAAACCAGGTTACTACAAATGCAATAAACTGACTATTGTACAAGACAGGTTTAAAGCACTTACGATCCACAGTACGTGACACCTTTAATCTCAATAAAATCAGGCTTCCCAATACTGAAGAGGTTGAAATAAGCATCAACATCCTCTGCATTCCATCCTTTCACCAGTGTCAAACGATAAACGGTACGTTGATGTTTCTCGTTCAGAGATTGCAAGGAACTCTAGTTGCACGAAAGGATAAGTAACGTAATAAATTAGATATTTGAGTTGGAAAAGTTGAACAAAATTGAAAACACGACTTGAATTCAAGTTCTAACAATTAGCTACAATGTGCTCTAACAGCCTCTGTGCAAGTTTCTGTTCCTAATGTCCCTGGAAACAAAAGATAAAGCCTGCAGTCTCAACATAACATTCAGAATGAAGCTGTAAGCTAGTCCCTACAACATACCAAAAAATCATTCTGCCTCAGATTGAAGAATAGATGCTTGACCATCAGGTAAAAAAACATTTCTAATCAGTTAAAACTAGTAAGTTATTTGGCACACAAGTTACTCACAATAAAGCGCTCCCAAAAGTCTCCAAACAGTGGTCTATCAATCGCCTTCAAGCTATCCTTTGTAGCAGCATCCACGCTGACATATAACTGCATGAGTTGAAAAATTCAAGTGTTATGAACCTTGGGGCATTCTGAGCAAGATTATATGGCCTATCTTATCCACCAAAAAACTAATCTAGAGCCTTCAAACCTGGGTCACAGGCTTCAACATTTGGATCTTTTCAGGGAACTGTGCATTTGTCACAAGAAAAGTGGAAATCCGCCTTTGGTGTAGCTCATCTATAAGTTTGTTAATCTCTGGATACATAATAGGTTCACCAACTAGTGATAAGGCACAATGCCTAGGAGAGAGACCTTCCATCAGTCGGTCCAATGTAACCCCTACAAGAATCATACTCTCTAAATCAATCAGATGAACGAATATGCATTTCATGGTACATATGGAGTACAGGTAAACTCCATGCAAACATCATAGCTTTTGCATGTCCACTATCGTAATATAGGAATTGCGATAAGGACCAGCCCGTACTACGTATTGTATGAATGATGATGGTCCCTCAGAGTCAGGCGTCATTAAACATAAAAATGTTTAATCACAGTAATCTCACTTTGGGACAGAATGCTTGATTAATTAACATGGTTGGACAAAGACAAACCAAAAGTAGTATCCAATTCCAACCAACTGCGCACTTACCAGGAACTCCTTTCATTTGTTTAATCATTTTGGTATGCTGGTCTATGGCAGAATTGACAATTTCTAGAGGATCATCCATCTTCCACTTCCAACTCTTTCCAACAGGGTTTGTGTGATGTCTCCAACAGAAAACACATTTGTTGGCACAAGCCAAACTAGGGGTTGCCTCCATGCATCTGTTTCATTCACGCCTTGACAAATTACTACGGCTGTTTATGCAGGATAATGATTTATTCTTGACATGATATAAATGATGAGCAATTAACCATGCGATTGCACAAGTTCACTATCTATAAGTTAAATGACATCTAAAAAGCATGCCTACAGCTGATAAAAGCCTTGATTCAAGAAGGAATAGCTGAATATAATTAAGGAACGTAGAATTTTCCATCTCCATACAATACACTTGATACTACAAAAACACTTAAAAATTAAGAAAAGGCGTAAAAGGAATCATAAAAGGGCAGCCACCTATGACTTTCTATTCCATAAAATGAATGCTTGTAGCAACCTCCTCGGCCCCTAAGTTGTGATTTGGTCCATCGACAAATTTTAACACCACTATGTGAACCAATAATCTTGTATCCCTGCAAATTCAACAAGAATGTTAACACCAGCCAATGGAATAGACAAATTTAATAGGCATTTGTCAAACAAATACCGATTCAGCACCCTTTCACATCTTGAGAACATTCATACCTGTTTTTCTAAGTTGGCCCTGACGGCTGGTGTCACCATTTCTTTCGAACCGTTCAATTTCCCATTGTTTTCAGCAACCGAACCAGACCTCCTCCTCAACGGCCCTTTACCTGCAATGTCTTCAAGATCAACAATCCCAGACTCCGCACCACCATTTCCATCATCATCATCGACATCACTATCATCAAACCCATCAACAACACTCCCGCCATCACTCTGACCACTAACGGCAAACCCATTTCCATAAACCCCACCATTCTCCCGACAACCACCCTTCAAAACCCCAACTACCTTCCTACTCCACTCCTCAAAAACCCAATTCAGGTCACCACCGTCCACGTCACCATCCCCAACCCCAACAATCTCACTAGCCCCCAGCTCTCTAAACCGCTTCGAACATTCTCTCGCCACCGCATTAAACGTAGCCCCATAGGTTCTACTCCCAACACCAAAAACCCCGAATTTAGTCTTAGAAAGCAGTAACGACCCGACTCGAAAGTCATCGGCGCTCTCCGCTAGCCAATTCGCGAAGAATTGGGCGTTTGGAGGAGGTTTCCCATCTTCCCAAGTTGAAGCAACGATCAAAACGACAGTCTCCTTCGAGAGGTCCTCAGGCTCGTAGTCTTCGACATCAACGAGATCAAAGGAGAAAGAATTGGAGACTAACAGATTGTGGAGACGGTGAGCTAGGGTTTTGGAAGTGCCTGTTTGAGATATGAATAAAAGCTTGCCTCGAAGATTAGGGTTTAGTTTAGGGTTTAAGGAGTGTTTAAGGAGTTTGAGACGTCGAGATTTATAGAAGCAGTAAACTGTAGAAGCGGAGAGAAGAGCGAGAAGAGCAATGCGAGCAGAAGTTGAGCTCAGGGACATGACTCGGTTAACTATTTTCAACCTAACTAGTTATGTTCTGTTTCTGGTTCTCCGTCTTTACATGCAGTCTTCGGTTTTCTGTAATTTCCATGGAAAGGGAAAGCAACGGTTTTCTTGGTATTATTTTTAATGATTTAAAAACTTTATTTTAACTATAAAATTTTCAAACCGATCAATTTTAATTTAGTTTTTATTTTTAAAAATTTTAATAATTTTTATCGTTAAAAATTGATCAGTATATTAATTAATTAATCAAAATTTGAAAATTAATAAAATTTTAAAACTAAATTAATTAATTAATTTCTCATTTAACATTTTCTTTTTTAATTAAATTCAAAATTTTTAAACCATATTCTAAATTCTTCAATTTTACTAAATCTTTAACCGATTTTATGACAGTCTAATATCAGTTAAACCTTAAATCTTTTGTCTTGTTAATTTAACCTCTAGTCCAGTTTTTAAAACATTGGTTAATTTATTACAATATTTTAATATAGCATTTGAACCATTAACTTTAACTCCAACCAAAATTAGGTTTAATTACTTAAATTAGTTTGAGTTCTTTCTCGATTGGGATTTAATAAAACTTTAAAATCATTAAAAAAAGTTAAATCGAATCGAATAAAATTAACTTTGATCAAACTCAAATACCTAAATTTAATTAAGATTAAGTTCAATTCATCCAATATATTACTGTCCAATCAAGTTTGATTTTAATTGTATAGCAATACATTGGATTAATGTTATTATTTTATTAAAATATTTTAATATACCATGTTTTATTAATCTTAAATTTGATTAAATTTAAGTTTAAGTATGAGTAAATTAGGATTTTTTTTTTAAATTTCACAAACTTGAAGTTAAAAATTATGAAAAAATTAAATTAAGTCAAACTAAGTTTGAACAAAATGTGGTATTCCAACACAACCAAAATGAGACATAATTTTTATGGAGTAAACCCTAATTCAATCCCATGTATTATCATCAAACCAACACTACCAATGTATTACCAACATTATCTAATTCAATTAGTTACTTCGACTTGCCCCATAGGGGGTGGTCGAGTTGGTGGAATAAGAAGAGGACATAAGACCAAAAGATTCTGTAGTTGAATCCTTCTACTTACACGTTATCGATCGAGCTTGTCGTATAGGGGTTGCCTAGGACAGAGTACTCGGTTGACGTAATTTGTAAGTTATTATGTCAATACAAAAGTTTACATTTAAAGTTTACTCAGTGTGCATCCAAAAGATAATGACTGCATTTTCTCCATTCCCAAAAAAAAAAAAACTTCCAATCATCCATTTTTAATTCAATTAAAGAACACAAAGGTATGCTAACAATATAATTTGCACTATCAAAACAATGAGAGTTGGTAATGATGAAGGCAGAAGAAGCTAAAAAAGGAAAAAGAAAAGCTTGCCTTCAAAGTCCTAATTTCAATTTGCAGTTACAATGTTTATGTGAGGGTCAGATAAATATACAGAGATTTTCCCTTTCAGGGTCGCCACAAGGTTTTCTGTGCACAAAGCAAACCTTCTTTATCCTGATAATAAGTCAAGCGTATATCCCAGTGCAAGCTCTTCAGGATTCCTTCTAATGGATCTAATATTGCAAGCTTGTCACGTATAATCGCCCACCCACCAGGCCTTAACACTCTATCCATCTCAACAATGATCGACACAGGTTGCTTACACCTGCCAAGACCAGTTTAGAGTTTTGGAAGCTTAAGCAACCATGGAAGAAGAAGAATAATGAATGGAGTTGAAAGACTGTTTTATGTAAGGAAGCAGTTTGATGCTAGTTTGACCTGTTTTTAAGCCGTGAAAACAGATGGTCTGCGTGCAAGAGGTCATACGATCTCGAGTATGTTCCGAAGGATTCACACCAGTCATGGTAGATACCGATAAGGCCTCGTTCGTAAATTATAGGAAGTGTGTCTGGTGCATGGACAGGAACCACATTCATCACCCATACCTTCTGCTGTGAAAGAGCTGCAGCAAATCTGTAATACCCACAGAGAGATCATATTCCTGAAACTTGATGTTCTAGAACTACAGGTTTAAGTTATCTATCAGTCATAAAGAATTATGTTAAAGCATCTTCCTCTTTTAATTCCTCTATAAATCAAATCAAGCAGCAATGAAACTTTCACAGGTATGGGCGGTTTTGTTAGCTTACCCGCCATTGACAGCTTTCATGTCCATCACGTTACGAATATTTGTCCATTCGATACCCAGTCCTGTGAGGTAGGACTTGTCAATGATAGCTCTCCAGTGGTTCGTGTCCGCAACCAAATTTTCTTTATTGGCCATCCAGTCAGGGTAAGTTCCAAGCCTCTTAGGCCACTCCTCTGGCCATTCTGTACCATGTTGCTCAATTGATGATGGAATTGTATGCAAGCATGTTTTCATAGGAAAATACCTGATCAAAGAAAAAGTTGCAGAGTAAGTGGCATCAGAATTCAACATCAAAGTTGGCATCTAGGAGCTTACATTGATCAAAACATAATGAAATTAGTCCGAACTGAGTCTTATACTAAAATTTGATTATACGTTCCCATTCTCTCAACTCTCTGCCTAAACTTCAACACGACATTTGATTAGACCCATACAGTTCAGTGAAATACAAAAAAGATTCTAGACACAAAGCAAATTAATTGGAGATGATAATAATTGAAAAGGGCCATTTGTTTCATGATTGCCTAGGCTTACCAGGCTGCATCAGGATTTTCATTTTCCTTGCAGAGAGGTGGATGTTTCTTCCTTCTCAACTCATAGATATCATTTGACTCGGGCTTCTGATATATTTTAACACCGACTTCGCTGACATCATCAGTTCTATGAGCCAGAATATTCCAACAGATGGAAGCTGTCAATTTGGACATGGCTGGAAAGCAGAAAGAGGATGAATGTCATGGAAACTTACTGGAGTTCACTGCACTTGTCACAAGTGCATACATATGCCTAATAAATTAAAGTATGCATCGAGTATGCATACATATGCCTAATAAATTAAAGTATGCATCGAGTATGCAGTTGAAATCGCTAATCATAATGACCAAAAGATAACAATGTTAGCAATGGTGATCAACATGGGCTACTGGGAAACTGCATAATATCGCTGAGGACAACGTAAGAGACAGAGCCAGTGTTAAGAACCATAGAAGCCTGACAGCTAAGAATCGGCTCAGATTTGGAAGTTTACGAAAATAAAACTATATAGATAGAGTCTGTTAGTTCCAAAGGGCTAACAAGAATAACATTGAAATATATGGCTCAATTCACTTAGTTTGTAATGGTAATCCATGTTTCTAGGTGCTAGCAAGCCATGCCACACCATATGCCTAGAACCATTGAAGCAAATTAATAAGTAACTTTTACGAAAGGTGGATACAGCTCAAGTTCATCAGTTACTAAGGTGAAGAAACACAACTATCACACTTCTATAGATTTGCAGTTAAAACTCTAGTACTCCTGAATTTGGACAATCCTACTTTCATGCAATTCATAGAGTTCAACAAGCACTATTAAATGCTACCCTCATCAGTCACAGTAAAGGGTGTAGTGACTATCTAGTAGAGAAGAAAAGGTGTTTATAGCATGTCAGCACAAACCTTCTTCCTCTTCAATGCTTTCATGCTTAGTTGACAAGATAAAGTACCCGCCAGGCCTTAGAATCCTGTTCATCTCCAGGAGATGCTTGCCCCCTGAAAATCCGAAAAAAAGAGTGTTATTATATGTTTCAGGGTTATCTCATCCAAAAGAAGAGAATATTAAAGGAAAAACAAACCATTAGCATGCCAAGAAATGGTGCACTCTCCACAGTGAATAGCATCAAAAACACCACTAGGGAAAGGAAGCCTCCTACTTCCGAAAGGGCTAACTACTGCAGGGAAACCCCGCTCTAGGGCAACCTGAGCTAGGTCAACTAAGTCATCTTTCAAGCCAAGTGATAGTGTCAATACTTCCTTATCAATTAGAGAAGATCCAAAGCTAGAATCCGTAGATCCAATGTCAAGTACTACACGAATATTCTTTCCCCATTCAATATCTGGTACCATCTATAGACAGCATCAAGAGCAGGGGTTAGCCATAGTTACGAATCAATGATTTCAAACCAGATATTATAGTATTCCCATCTCTAAGAAATTGAGGTTTAGTGTCAAAATTTACATCATAATTTCAGATCAAGACTAATATGCAACTCACCTCTTCGATTGATTCAAGGTAGTGCTGAACTCCGCCTTTATACACGGATTGATCTTGAGGGAAGGTAAGATAATCTCCAGAATGAACTAGCCAACTGTTTCTCTTGATATATTCAGCAAGTTTTGGATGTCTCACATTCTTATACAAAATCTGCAATAACAACAACATGAGTCGAGCATATCTCTGTTTCCACATAACTAAGATTTATGAGTCCTAGCACCTACCTTCAATTTGCTCTCAGGCCAGCTGACTGAGGACCCGTATCCCTCATGAGGAAGAGGAACAAGACACATCGGAGGCGTTCTCGGGCAACTTCGCTCTGTGTGCCTGTAGCCGTGCAGCTTACCTGATCCACTATCAATGTCAATGCAAGGAATGTAATTGTGTTTGCTTCTTGTATTGCATAATCTCCAACTGTAATGTGCCTTAGGATCAAACACAGGACCCTTCACCTTCTGCTTCTTCACTGTACCTTTTGACTCAACAGTCTCATCTTTCACGTTCTTCGTATCTTCTTGATCCACAGTTTCCACCAATTCACCATCTATTTCAAGATCAACATCCCCTTCAACCTCACCATCATTTGCCTCTTCCTTACCATCCACTACTTCTCTTTCATTCTCTTCGTTTTCCACTTCATCATTCTGTAATTCCTCATCCTCATTATTATCTTCGATCTTAGCATCAGGCAACCTTTTAGCTCCTCTTTTCACCTTCTGTGCCTTTTTCCTATCCACAGTCCTAGATTCTTGCTGTTTCCCACCTAAAGAAACAGACCCATTTGTCAATTTCTCATTCTTTTTGGATTCCAACTCAGATTCAACTTTCAAGTTCTGGTCTTTTCTACGTGATTCGTGTTTCCCTGATTCTTTCCGCTTAGTCGACGCCTCAGAAGTATTCAAACCGGTGCGTCCTGGTACTGGTTCGGCTATGTCTTCAAAGCTCTCTATTTGAGTGATCACTGACGAAGAAGAAGAAGAGAACATTGACCAAACAAATATAAAGCAAAAACCCATTATCGCAACCGATGTCATCTTCACACAGACGCCATGTGGGCGTTTCACTTGACGAGCAAGCCGTCGAAGACGAGCTATAGCCATCGCTCCCCAACTCCAGAACAACTAAACGAACAAAAACCAAATCATCTGGCAAGGAAGTCGATACAGAAACAGAAGTAGGATTTACTTAAAGGGTCTTTCTCATCACTACTAAGATCGTCACCAGAAAGTTTGGGAAGTAAGATCTGTCAGAAATATGAACAGGAAAAGGACTACTACAAAGTGGGAGGACCAAAGTTGGATGAGCCATGATAATCACTCTGAAACCAATAAAATCAAATGATTACCCTTAAAAGCAAAGCAAATTCGAAATGACTGCATAGATCGGTGAAAGAAAACCGAGTGATAGTTATCTAACAACGTTAATTCTGCTAAGAAATGTTGACAGTTTGAGAAGTTATGTTCTCTCGCTAAAATCTAAATCGAAGATGTGAACTGAAGTACTGAACATATATATTGTTATATTTTCTACGTATTTTCCATTTCGCTTACCAAAAAGCGCCATTAGCGGAAAGGACTGTCTGTTGTTTGCTGTGACAAAGAATCAATGTTTTTGAAAATCTTAAGAAATTTAAACTGACAATTTAATATTTATTTTTTATAATTATTGTTGTTCAACTCAATATTTGTCCTAAGTGGTTGACTTTCAGTGAAGTATAAAGCATGAGGTTAAAAGGTTAAATGTATGAATTCTTTTATCTACACTCTTTCGATCGAGTTTATTATACAGGACTTACCTAGTGCGAAATGTCTGGTTTGCATAATTTGCAAACTATTGCGTCAATCCGGAGATTTACCTATTGTAAATCCAAAGAATACCCAATTTATATACATATTTATATATATATATATAAATATCACACACATATTTATATATATCACACATTTGTAAACTAATTATTTTTTATTTAAAAATCTCTTTTTTAATTAAACTTTAAATTTTTCTATAGGTAAGAACAATTTTTCTTAATTATTTTTAAAATTTTTTAATTTTATTCAATAATTTTATAACGGTCTAATACTAATTAAACCTTTATAACTTAAACATTTTATCTTAACGATTTAACTTCATTTTCAGAACATTATAAAAAATTCGTTTCGACTCAATTTATTTGGGTCTTAAAATCACAAATCAATTTAGTTTGATCAAGTTTAAGTTCGGATTGGATTTAAACGTTATATCACGTTAAAGTTGAATTTAATAATTTTTTTCAAATTAACTAATTAAACTAGACTTAAAGTTTGAATTTAAGTTTTTAACTAATTCAAAGTTGTCCTAATCTTTAAGATATTAAGGTCAAATTCGAACCTGAATTTCGGCTTGGCCCTTAAAGTATGATCCAATCAATTGTTAATCCTAAATTTTTTTTTAGAACAGAAAAACTCGCAGTCGCTATTCTTTAGATGTACACCAGGTAAGCTTATGGACTAAACTAATAGTTTGCAAATTACGCCAACTGAATACTTCGCACTAGACAAGTCTTACACGACAGGCATGATCGAAAAAGTGCAGATAGGGATTAATCCTAAATATGCACAATGCAAAAACGTAATCTAATACTCTTAGGTTTGAATTTGGAACCTGGCAGTGTAACTTGCTATTACATATGCTAAGAATGAGTAATATAGTGAGTAACTCTGCTTAATATGAGTAAAAGATACAGCAATAACAACATTTAAGAATTTTACTGAAATACAAGACCTGAAAAAGTATAAAAATATATAACCTTACTCCTAATTAATAAATAGACTATGTTCGATTCAGAGTAAAAAATATAAAAGAAAATTATTAACTTAAATGGATAAAGAAAATTATTAAATTAAAAAGGACGTGAAATTGGTTTTGGGACTCTGGTGCTAAGAATGAGATAGTGATCAACTCTGCTTAACAAGAGTAAAAAGATACAGCAGCAACATTTCAATACAATCTCCGTTGAGACATGGGATCTGAAAAAACTCAGAAGTACAATAAAGAGACTGTTTCTGATAGTGAGTAAAAGATATGAGGTAAAATTATTAAGGTAAGGTAAGGTAAAATTAGGAGAAGGGGGATTTAGGACACTTCTTAAAGAATACTAATTATACATGAAACCGTGACTACCCACCTATCTACATAGTTACAGAATCTATAAATGTCCCCAGGTATGGAATGCTTCTTAAATGATCCTTTTTTAACTCATATCATTATAAGTTCATCTATGTCAAGTGTTTCATGCAACCTATAACTTCTGTTGATTCTTTGATAAGTCTCCTAGGGACATCTGATTTGATGAGTCACCAAATGAAGCACCTGCTGGGGATACGTTGCATGTAGCAGAACTGTCGGTGTCGGAAAGTTGCAGAGCCGTATTGGATATCTTTACCTGAGATGCATTCATGTTGACTCTTATCCTGCATTTTGAAGAAAGGGTTACTTTCATGGAACTTTCACCTGTAGTTCAGTCCCAACCACATGACAGTTTAACAAACTTAGTAGCCAGAGATTGTTCCATCAAATTGCGACAGCAGCAGGATTTTGGTAACTTATCCCGTGTTGGATAAGCATATCTTATGCAGAGAAATACTAATCGGATGCATAATGGATGTAACTATATGCAGCAGAAGAAAATCTGTACCTGTTGTGGATATTGACATACTCGTCAGTTTCATCTAATATCTCTTCCTGCATGACAAAACATTGGCAGATTTGCATCAGGGAAAACATCAAATCCGTAAGAAAAATATAGGTTAGATAAGATATTCAACAAGCAACGTCTCCAAATCACATGGCTCGATGGTATGCATCCTCCCACAAATTTAGCTTATATCATTCCAATGGAATAAGTAATTTGGAAGCATTGGATCCCCTGATTCTAGAAGTCATTTGTCTATGATGAAAAGGTTCTTATAGAATCCAAAAGCAAGACACCGGTAGATCCACAATCCTTATATTATGGTCCTATTGTGTGCCTGGCCATACTGTGCCCGTACGCAAGATTTCGTATACCTGAAGAAGTTCTTCAATAACATCCTCCATTGTAATCACACCAACAACTTCTTCATTGGCTGGGAATTCTGGAATCGGGCAATTCTCAATGTCCAAGATGCAGTATGAACAACCCCTGTGGCGCTTCTTAAAGGAAGGAGTTACAGGTAGACTACTTTTTATTGTTTGGCCTCCACTTTTTTTAGTAGTTTTGTTCTCATGTGACTCAGAAGTGACTGTCATATTGTGGGCAGCAGACGTCAAGTTGCCTTTTTCACCATCTGGTTATCACCAATCAACATAAAGTGGAAATTTACAGCTCTACCGTAGCTAGAAATGCATAATTGATATCATTGGCCATGACACAGAGAGTGAAAAGTTGCAAAACAAATGGAAAAAAAAAAAGGAAGGGACTTGGGTTTGGAATGGATTTTAACATTTCAGTGCACAAAATTAATCAAGGAAAATCACCAGAATTTACGTCACAAAATATCACTAGGCACCCAGCTACATGGAAATAACACTACCTCTCTGTTTACGACAGCTATCCTTAAATTCAGGTGGTGGTGCCTTCATCTCTTTACTCACACTCACATCTCTATATACAACCGCAAGATGACTGTGACCTTTCTGAAACTCATTAAGGATATCATACAGAGGCATCTCTTCTGAAACACTGTACCATAAATGGAAAAGCAAGAAGAGAATGATAATGGTCATTACTCATCCGAGTTGAATAACATGCAAACATTTTTTTTTTCCTTAAGGAAGTAAATAACCCATGTGAACAGGAGTTACCGAGGAATTTTCCGTATGATCATTCTTTTAAGAGGAACAGCATCTTCTGGATCAACTGCTAAGAGATTTTTGACCTGTATATATTATAATTGGATCTAATGTGTTAAGCAGAATATATTGGAAGAGAGGGTATCGACTAATTATGAACATAACAAGGATCCCCGACCACACTTTCAACTGCCAAGGATATAGGTTGCCGGATGTTCCACCACAGCATTATATCCTACATGGGAAAGCTTTACTAGAATCTTCTATCAACCCATTTCAAATACATAATTCTATCTGACTGTTCCAATGTGCTACATAATGTTCTTCTACTTGTATCATTTAGATGTGAATGTGAAAATGATGAGGCCTAAATGTGGCCTGAGACAAACACCATCACAATTTAAGTGTCGAACAGTTATAGTTGTGCCAAACCCATTGTGAATTAATTTCACATTCAATGACCCTGATAGTGAAATAGTCTAGATGAGTGTGCCATCAATGTTCTTTTTCACTCACCATTGTTAACTGCTCAATGTTTGAACCCGATAAATATTTACAGGCAGATACCACAGCTTAAAAGATAAGTATTGTTCATCCATCACATGATCTCGTGAAGACATGCAGATTATAGAAAACGATGTTTAAGCAATGAAGAAAAGACAACTAACTACTTTGAAAATGAAGAAAAGACCTATTAAGTTTTCCCCTGTTTGTTAAACTAAAATAGATTGCATGAGGATACAAGCAAAGTGAAAAAACAATCAAGTGTCAATATTCTTGATAGAAATCGCCAAAAAGGAATCCATAAGATAGAGAAATGACGTACCAAAACAAGTCCAATGATATTTGTGCGCTTTGCTGCATAAACTGGGACTCTACTATGTCCCATGGTCATTATCTCATTCAATGTCTCCCTATAGGAAAAGAACCATAACTTAGAACCAATGTGGAATGGGAAAATGATGATGCAAGAATGACAAAGAAACCACAAACCCACAAATTAAGAGTTGCATCCAGGTCAAGGGAAAATGCCTTCGTTATGGGAGTCATTGCATTTTTTGCAGTCTTTTCAGTCAATTCAAGTGCCCCAGTAATGATAGTAGTCTCATCATGTGTTAAATCCCCGCCTTTCCCTGCCTACAGGAACAAAATATTTATGGCAGAGTCATTGCAAAGTTCGCAGTTAGGGCCTAACAAGAAACATATGCTATCAGCTTAATCTCCCACCCAAAACTTAGTGGATTCTGTAAGAATAAAGTTTTAAAGGGGGACAGAATAGAGACAGTTGCAAGTCTTATTGAATACCTCGTTTCCATGAAAATTAACAAAAGTTTTCAGCTCTGCTCTTCGTAAAAGGACAGCATGTCCCTTGCCCAACATCCAATCCAGAACCTGCAGTTACAAGAAATAGAAGAACCCACAACTGTCAACACTCATATATTGTTGGTCTAAAAGTACATATGACTTTCCATGAAACATGGCTCAATTGCATAAAGATTCCTAGTAGCCTACAGAGGCTCAGACAACAAACTTACCTTACTAATCGGATAAGAAACAGGGTAAAATATAAAGAGTAGAACACGGACCAAAGGTGCCACTGCAGCTCCAACAGTCAAGCCATATCGAGTACAAATTGCTTGCGGTAGTATCTGTTAACACCAAGCTAGCATAATTACCAACAATGCTTCATGTGAAAGCTACATAGATGAATTCCAGAACAGGAACAAAATAAATCCAGCACCACGAAAAGTTACCTCTCCGAACATCAGTATTAGAGTCACAGATATCAGGATTGCAGCCCAAGGTGGCACGAGTTTCTTCAAGAATATAGGAAGGGTCTAAGAACAACACAAATAGTCACATAGAAAAGTCAAATTCCAATCTGGAGTCAGCAAATAATTATCAATTCTCGAAAAAGGAACAATAATATTCAGTATCGTGGTGGGTTCATAGCGTACCTCCATAGCTAAAGAGTTACCAATCAAAAGAGTACATAACAACAAGTGCTGATTCTTCACCACTGGATATATCTTACCTGCAGAAGCCCAAAAAAAACTCAGATGATACAATTACAACAAGCAAATGCGATCTACAGCTTAAACAGAAAACATAAAAAAGCTCAAGCAAAGACTTGGACTCAGCGAGTTAAAACAGTCTCTAATCCCCCACATCACACACACATCAACTCAAACTAACTTCAAAACTTTCCACCTAAACCAAACACCCTAAGCCAATCAAAAAAACAAACAACAGAACCAAAAACAACGAATTCCGCTCAAATGAACACAAAACCTAACTGATCAAATCACGAATTAAACAAAACAAGAGATGACCAAAGCTTTAACCAAAACAAAACCGTCAGTCACAGTACCTGCATGAACACGATCCTGAGGACGGCCGGATTTGATGAGAACCTCCAGGTCGACGAGGCCCAAAGACATGAGACCCAGGGTCAAACCGGCCATCAAGCCGGCAAACACCACTAACCCGGCGATTACCACCAGATATAACCAGAAATCGGCCCCACAGCAACCCGTACTATCATCACTACCCATCTCTCTATGTCCAAACTCTTCGCTTTGCTTTGCTTTGGTAGTTTCAATCAACAAATGAACAAACTCATTTGTTTAAATATGCTTTTTATGTATAAAAACGTTAAGAAACTAGAGCCGGATGCTTTAGGGCAGGCACTGTAAATATTCAGCTGCATCACTGTCGTGTTGCGACTTGTGAGATTTAATGTCTGATACCATTAACTGCCGAATATTCTTCTCTTTCACCCTCCAAGTCCACAATATCCATACCAGAATTTCTTGGAGTTTAATTATTTTTTAAAAAAATTTAAATTTCAAAATATTTTCTATAATTTTTATTTTTAATTTTTAATTTTTTCTTATAAATATAATATATATATGTATGTATGATTTAAATTAATAATTTAAGATGACTATATAAATTATTAATTAAATTTAATTAGTTTGAATCAAATTTAAAAATTAAATTAGATCGTCATAATAATAGCTTTTGATAATTTCATGTATGATATATTTTATCACATGTATTAAATTAATAATTTAAGATAATTATATAAATTATTAATTAGATTTAATTAGATTAAATTAATTTTAAATTTTAAATTAAATCATCATAATAATAACATCACAGATGATATATTTTATCTTTATTTTTAATAAAAATATGAGAGATTAAACATTTCTTAAAAAAATCAATTCATGTATAGTATTTACATAGAATGTGTTTTTGTTATTATTTTATAGGAAAATAAACTTATATAACATTACATGTTTTAGATAAATATTTTTATAAAATTTAAAATTATTTATTTTAATTAAATCGTTTAATAAATTTAGAATCTAATTCAACCGGTTTATAATAAATATTTATTAAGAATAATTAATACATATTTATATCATTTTGTAGTTCAGTCAATGAAGTGATATGTATTTAATGACTGTTCATTAATTCAATTGTTGGTCATTTATTAAACATTAGATTGACTCTATAAATCATATATCCCTAATAAATCACTTACTTAATGAATTATTAATTTAATTTAACTAATATTAATTATTGTTCATATCAATACAAAAATTATAATTAATTAAATATTAAGTTAGAGTTTCTCATAACTCATGATCGGACCAATTTTTTTAACTCGTAAACAATTAAATTTGAGATAAATTTATGATATTTTAATTAATTAATTCATCATTTATTAAATAAAATACAATTGAGTTTGAATATATCAACCTTAATCAAAATTGTCTTTTGTTTTTAGGATTGATTTAGGAGAGCGACAGCAGTTGATAACCTGCTGAAATTAACCTACTGAAATAATAAGTACTTATTTTCATTAAGTATTTATTTGTTTAAGATTGTTGTTTTGGTAACTGCTAAAACGTGAAAATAGGTATTTGAAAAGTGCGGTTGCGGTTACTGAAAAGAAATAAAATGATTAAAAAGTCAATTGATTTAATAAATTATTAATATTTATATAAATAATTAATAAATATGTTATTAGTCATATAAATTTAAAATTATAAATAATAACATATTAAATTAAAATAAGAAAATAAAAATAAAAATAAAATATTTCATAAAAATATATTATTAGTCATATTAATTAAGGGTATAATAAAAAATAATACTTATAATAAAAGTTATTAACGAAAAGTAAAAATTTTATCGCAAAAATATTTTCTCGCCACAATCTTCTTTCTACTTATTAATTTCTGCAATATATTACACTTTTAATAAACCACCAATTGCTCACTGTACTTCTAAATATGAAACTGTGTTTGAAATTTACGGATGCCAAGTACTTATTCGACTAAGGACAAAGCTGTGAATAATTCGGGATTGCGCCATGACCTGCTTGTACGTGACCTTAAACAAGAAGCATAGGACTCCAGGAGACGAAGGATTACCAGATGTCGATGTGATTGATGAGTAATCCAAAAGCACCAGACGGACATTCCAAAAAGTATAAAGAAACCACCTGAAGGTACAAGACTTTATTAACGGAGTCATCTCCAACCAAGACACCAAAACATCAAATTTGATGTTTTGATGCAAAAAATTCACTCTAAAGAAGACACCAAATCCTTGCACCAAAATGGTGCAATGAATAGTAACACACTAAATTTGGTGTAACACTATTCATTGCACCAAAAGTACAAAAGACAACTTTATCCAATTACTTTTTAACATATTCCTTTTATGCCCCTTTTACAAATTAATTTATTTACATAATTTACTAATTAATTAAATTTAAAATATATATTACTTTACACAAAATACATCATTGTAAAGATC
>JAOSBN010000002.1:1397112-1431946 GCA_027563595.1 Erythroxylum suave | reverse complement strand
TGTATAAATATAAATTAATTTAGTTATTGCATCAAAATTGTGGTATATTCTTTGTAAAATTTTGGTGTAGAATGGTTAGAGTAACACCAAATTTGGTGTAAAAAAATTCTAAGAATATTTCCTTTTACACCAAATTTGGTGTAAAAATTTGGTGCAATGGTTGGAGATGACCTAAAGATGAACAAGCCCTGGGTTTGGTATTTTAAAAAACACTAGCCTCGGGCCGAGCACGGGCTCGGGCATGATTTGATGCTTAATAATTATAAAAAATTAATATTGCTTTTAAATTTTAATTTAATTAAAAATCTATATTTTAAATTTATTACTTAATTAATTAATAAAAATATCATGCGGTGTATTTTTTAAAGTTGATAAAAAAGGAAAACTGAAAAAAAAAAGACATTAGAGTAAGTTGATGTAACAAGCTGTAACAAGAGCGCATTAAAAAAAGGGGTCTTCTTCTTCTTAGAAATACTAGAGAATTTGGGCTGACGAGAACCTTCTGCTGTTGGACAGGATCTGTGCTAATCATTGATGGACTAATTAGTATGTTTATGAGATTTCATCAATCGTTGCCGTAAGTAACCAAAAGACAATATAATTAAATACCCATTGTGGGACACACGGGTGTGCTTTAATTTCATTATACAGCTACTAAGTTGAATTTAGATTCTTTAAATTTGATTATGGCATGATTTACCTCTAACCAATGACTTCAAAATATAACCTTATATCAATATCATTACGGTTTTTAATTTCGGCCCGATCCGGTCTAATTTTAGCTCGAGTTTTTCAAGTCATCGGTCGAGTTAAGCCAAGCACAAGCTGGCTCGATCTGACTTACGACCCAACTGATACATCAATAACGACGCCATTTTTAATTAGAAAATATCTGGATCACAAGCGAACGAAGTCTCCCCCGGCTCCAACTTTAGCTCATTGACATGCATAAACATCATGAGAAATTTTGGAAAATAAGACAAAATAATTAAATTGATCATATTTAAAAACAATTCAAGTTAAGTTTTGAGTTCCTGAATTTAAATTTGATTTAATCAAAATGTTGGACATTTTTTATTTTCCCCATAAAGTTGGGCGACAGTTAATTGTTTTTTTTCAAATAACTTATCGATTAGATTACGTAATTTAATTCGGATAAATATAATAAAGTGACCCAAAAATGATCTAAATCAATAGACACAAAGTTTGGGTAAAAAATAGATCTCGATTAGTATATACCGAACTCATATTGAGTCTGTGGTAGGAAACCTGATATAGAAGCTATATATATAAAGGTTAAGGTCTTCTACAGTTGCTTATATGATTCGTAAGCATAAGAATTCTCTGATCCGTTAAAAGAGCCGACATTTTAAGAAATCCGTAAAAAGACATTAAAAACCAACCAATTGATTAATTAATAGTTCGGTTTTATAAACTAATAAGTTTTTATAAGTTAAAATAAAGCAATTATTTTTATTTAACAAAATTTTAATTAAATTTCAAATTTCTTTATACACATGTATAGTACTTTAATCATATTTTCAAAATTTGTAAATTTATCCTATATTTATTCAGTTTTAATCGTATTTAAACCCTAAAATTTTTTATTATTTTGAATTTTTTAATAAATAATTATGTCAAAATAATTATAAACAATTAAATTGAAAAACAACGAATCAACTTACTCATGCGAAGAAAAGGAGCAAAATATACCGCTTATGTAGATACGCCAAGTGGCACCAACGACCAACACGTCGGACACGAAGCACAACCGACACGACACCTTCAGCTAGTGGCGTAGTGAGTGACTTGATTGGCGAGCGAGATGCGAATGCGAATCGCTTCGAGTCGCAGAAGGGCTGATGGAATCGGTGTTTATTCTCATTGTCCTGATCCGGATTGGATCCGAGTAAAGCTTGTTATTAATGCCCTACACACGAATTCCAATCACAACCGTTAGCAGTCTAATTTGATGCAATCCTTATCTGCATTGCCAACTTGTGATCAAGCATCCGATTCGTGAACAGCCACTCTCTGATTCCCCAAACGAGCGTTTAATTCGTGTTCCTCGAATGGCATTTCCCAATAAACCCTTCTCTGTCTTCTCCCCTCGTTTCCCGCGCTCTGTCTTGCTCCATCTGGAGCTGAACTGCAGACCGTTTCACTCTTCAGGTCCGTTTCCTTTAGTAATACTCTTTTTTTTTTTGTTTTCTTGGTGTGTTTGTTTGTTTGTTTGTTTGTTACACTTTTAGACTCTTCTGTAACCTCCGATTTTTGTTTTGACACATGATTGATACATGTGCTGCATTTTTGTAATTTTGTTCTAAGAAGTCGTTTTGTTGCGTTTGGGGTTTTTGTGGAAATTGGAGCGTTCTGCTTGAATTGTTCTGAGAAATTGGATTGTTAGGTCATACTTGGAGCGTTACGTGACGATTCTTGAGTCTAGACCAGGTTTGCACTTTCACTCTCTGCTCAATTTGATTGTGTTTTGCAGTTATGATGCTAAGGTCTTTTTGTTTCCCGGGTAAGTGTCTGCGATTCTTTTCTTGGAGAATGTATAGTTGAAACCATGCAAATTAGTCAACTTGTTCCCAAGTTCACATATTTTCCATCTGTGGTAGATTTAGTTGAAACCATGCAAATTAGTCAACTTGTTCCAAGTTCACATATTTTCCATCTGTGGTACATTTATCGCCAAAAAAGCATTGAAAAGTTGAAACCTAGAAGAAGTAAGGATTAGTTCCCCGTGCTAAAGGCATTTATTAGGTAATCTGTTTATTCTGTTTTTGTTGGTCGAGAGAATGTGCAAGGAATGGGATAGTGTTATTGGTTTTGCATTTTATGGTCATTTTTCGTGGAAATTGGAATGTTTGGTGTTTTGAGTATATTCTTATGTGAGAGATAAGAGAGAAGCTGTTGATTACTCAAGACGTGGAATTTGGCCGTTTGTCCATTTATTGGGTGCGTAGTAACTAGTAAGTGGATGAGAGACAATATAGGGCACAATGCAATTGTCATATTCGAAGTTGACATTTTGTCTTGTTTGTCGGATCTACCAGGGGCCAGTCAGTTGGCTGCAGAATGGATAAAAGTCAGAGAACCGTTCTAAGTGATCAATATGTGACTATCTGTGATGGCATTCAAAAACCATTTATTTGGTCCTCATCGAAAGAAGGAAGCGACATTGAAATTGGGAAACAGATCTTCTGCAACCGACCTCTGAATATGGAGAACATTGTAGCTGTTGGTTTTGATATGGATTATACCCTGGCTCAATACAGACCTGAAACTTTTGAATCCCTTGCATATGATGGTACAGTCAAAAAGTTGGTGTATGATCTTGGTTATCCACAAGAAGTAAGTTTATCACAACGTGTTCTACTTAACTTCAATATTTGAGCACGTGAGCTAAAACATTGACGTATCTATTGCAGTTGCTGGAATGGTTATTTGACTGTAAATACATGGTCAGAGGTTTGGTTTTGGATAAAAAGAGAGGCAACATCTTGAAGGTAATTTTCTTAATAGCTATATGGTCACAGTTGTCTGCAGTTGTAACAGGCTCTTATGAAGCATCTGATTTGGTAACTCCGCTTTATGCAGATGGATCGTCACAAATATGTAAAGGTTGCCTACCATGGATTTAGAGAGATGTCAAAGGAAGAAAAAGTTGGCACATATGGAAATACTCTGATACGTGATGCTTTTGATGGACCCGAATATGCACTTATTGATACTCTCTTCTCATTAGCTGAAGTTTACTTGTTTGCCCAGCTTGTTGATTTTAAGGATCATAATCCAGGAAAGATTCCAGAGGGAGCAGAGTAAGATCATTAGTTAGTGCTCATTTACGTTTCCTAGTGCTCATTTTCTTTCAGAAATCTTTTATATTCCATTCATCACATGTTCTTAATTTTTGGAGGAAAATGAACTCTTTTCCAGTCCTTCATAATACACCTCTTGACCAAATATTCTTCGCATTGTATTAATTTAAGTTCAACAATATGTGATTCCATAAACAGTCTGCTTTCAGAATAAAAATTGCTTTCCTAAAAGGAATGCAACTGGCCCAGCGTGTTACTCTTTGGTGTTTCCTCAAGCATTGTCCTTTTATTGGCAAGTATATACTAGAGGATGAGCTTAATCTTATATTCATAAACACTCTGATGATCATCTAACTTTTTCCGCTGCTTCTTGACACTGAAGTATGTTATCTTACATTAAAATATATTCCAGTTCTAAGCTGTTGACTTCTTTGTATGAAACATATATCCTTCGGATGAAATAATAATGCCACATGTTACATATAAAGCAACAAATAATATAATCATAGGCTGTATGTGAGCAAATATCTGTAACACAAACTATTTGTGGCTATAAATGAAATGAATCATATACGTTAGCAAAATGTAGCATGTTTCGTTGATGTTTTGTAGAATTTCTTTCCAATGATTAATTAATGATGATGTGGCATCATGCAAGAATGCATACTTTACTAGATTATGCATCTTACACTCTTTATACACCTGTTTATTGTTTTCATTTTCAATGTCCAACCAAATCTTTCAGTTATGCTCGTATGTATAAAGATGTTCGTGCAGCAGTTGATATGTGTCACCGCGATGGAACTCTGAAGCAAATGGTCGCTAAAGATCCCAAAAAGTGAGGGTAAATTTGGTATTTCATTCGTGGAGCAACATATATATGTTATGAGTAGTGACCCCATTGTCTTTAACCTGGAAAATCCGGTCTAATGAATGTTCCCAGTGGACAAGTGGTCTCTTGGCTTTCTCTTGAGACTGAGTCATACTTATCTTCGTGATTTGTGCGTCATTAATCTCCTTAAAAAGGGCTTTTAGACACTGCATTTCTTTTATTCTCTATTTTATCTTTTCTGTTTTCTATTATGCTCCATCAGGTATATCATTGAAGATACATCTGTAATTCCGATGCTTAAGATGCTCAGAGATTCCGGTCGATCAACTTTCTTGGTGACAAATAGGTGTTTAATGATGCCCTTTCTATAGTAGACTAAAAACATGATGTTTATTTTCGAGAGAATCTTTTGCTGTTTCCTTATAAAGCTTTGGATGGCAAGTATTTATTCATCTCTTTTGCAGCTTATGGGATTACACAAACATTGTGATGAATTTTCTTTGTGGTTCACTTACCATGGTCGACAGCAGAACCTGCAACTTTGATTGGCTTCAGTTCTTTGATGTTGTCATCACTGGCAGGTCATATTCATTTAACCAAAACACCAGAATGGTCAATTCTATATATTATTGATTCCATTCTTTTATTGCCTTCCCTTTCTGATGAGTCTCTTGGTCCTAATTTATCTTTCATCTCAGTTTTCCTAACATTAGATGTAACAGGTGATCCATTGAATAAACTTTTTTACCATTTCTTTGACGATTGCTTTCTTTTGTCAGGCTGATTGACTCTTTAAGATTCATTTCTCTTTTATATTGATAATCTTCCGGTTACCCTGTCTTGAGCTGTTTCCAATGCTATCTACTAACAACCTATTATTGCTGCTAACTTCAACAATTTTATTTGGTCAATGAGTGTTTCTTTTGGTTCTTCGACTTTTGACACTTATGTAACTATATGTTCAGTGCAAAACCTAGATTCTTTCATGAAGAAAATCGTGCTAATCTTTTTGAGGTGGAAGCTGATTCTGGAAAGCTACTAAACACTGATAATGGCACTCCCATGCCCCAGGTTTGTGTGTAATTCTGTGCAATCCTTATTCGTCACTGGTGATCTTTGTCCTTCCTTTCAATGATCCAAAATTTTATTTCTAACAAAAGGTAGGAGATACTTTTCCAAGGATATCATTGATGAAGGAAAGTAAGAGTTGTCGAGTTTTCCAGGTAATTTTGATTCTGTAACGTTGTAATGAGATGCTTTTAGATGTGCTGTAAAATTAAGAGCATTAGCCAACCTTCCTTGGAAGAAAACTATGTTGTTGGCACCACAATACTATAGCATTTCATGTGAAATGTTTCTGTTTGAAGCTAATTGTGTTTTTAAACCTGCCTTTTCAGGGAGGCAATGTTGCTCATCTACATAAGTTGCTCTCAATTGAGTCTAGTTCACAGGTGATTATTTGTCAACTTGTTTCTGTTTTTGCTAATGGGTTTGAGAAGTGTACCAACTAGATGTGATGCTGCACCATGGTTTATAAGGATGTGTTTCAGACATTACCGTTTGGAATACTAATTCTTCTTAACTTTTTTATGTTTGTGTATTTGATACTTGGATGTTTGAATTGGTGGTATAACAAATATATATGTTTTACTAGGTTCTTTATGTTGGTGATCATATCTATGGAGATATTTTACGCAGCAAAAAGGTTCTTGGTATGATATTCTTACCTCCTAATTTTCATTTCTAAATTGCTAGGTTAGCAGTTTTGCAACACAAATTAATATGATTTCTAAGTAATTTTAAGTGGGGCATTCATGGAATTATTTTATGGTCTAGAAAATTTTGTAAGAAAAGTTAGAAGTGGACACATGTCAGCCATAATCTGATCCAAATTGGCAGTATTATTGCTCATTCCTTAAAACATTGTTATCGGTAATGTGGTCTACACATTTAATTTGGCGTGTGAGATAGGTTTAAAGATGCGAACTTTCTTTTTGTCCAATTTTGTTGGGCACCTCTGAACAAGTTGCTGTATAGTATTCCTGGAAATTTTGGAATACGTTGTTTATTTTTTTCTTCAAAAGCAATTTATTGCTCCAAAATTATGATATGTGACTTCTTCCCTGTACATAAATTGTCATTAGATGACAACAACCAATTATTTCTCCCTTGCAATATTAATGTGGCTGTTTCCAGTGCATCTGTTCGCAGTTGTGGTTAGCCTGATTTTTAATGCATTTATGGGCAGGTTGGAGAACTATGCTTGTGATTCCAGAGCTTGAGAGGGAGGTGAAACTTCTTTGGGAACTGAGGGATACACGAAAGGTGAATTGCTACAAATTATTAAACTGAGATAAGACTACAAGTCATTCTGAGCTTCCATTTTGAATGGAAATTGTTAGATATTGATATAACTAGCTGTCCAACTTAAATGATGCTTGATGGAATTTAATCCATTTATGGGCAAACTTATTGGCAAGAATTTGTGAATCAGCCAAGTATGGGTATCTCCCCTTTCCATGGTTTCTTTTGCTTAATTGCTACAAGTTATTAAACTGAGATAAGACTACAAGTCATTCTGAACTTCCATTTTGAATGGAAATTGTTAGATATTGATATAACTAGCTGTCCAACTTAGTGATGCTTGATGGAATTTAATCCATTTATGGGCAAACTTATTGGCAAGAATTTGTGAATCAGCCAAGTATGGCTTTCTCCCCTTTCTGTGGTTTCTTTTGCTTAATTTCTAAAATGCAAACTGATTGAAATCGACCATATTATGGAATGGGATGGTAGTTTCATTGCCTGCTTGCAATCAAGTGGATGATGTCTTCCATATGTGATGATTATAGTCAATCTCTTAAGGTTTATTTCACAAAATGGAGAGCCTTTTTTAAGGATTGTTTTCCCGTCTGTAAACACTAAATGAGATTAAAGCTTTTGATTTATTTTACACCATTTCAATTATAATTATCTGGATTAATAAACTCTATATTGTTTCCCCAAATGACATTATCATGCAGTGCCTTAGATCATTGAGGGATGATCGTGATCGAATTGAAGATTGTGTACATCATCTTAAGTGGTCCCTCAAGTAAGTATATGTTCAGGTCCACCAATTAAAATCTTTTATAGCTCCCCTGTTAACATGGGCTTTGCATACAAATTTAATTGTATATTGTTCTTTTTTAATTTTTAAGCCAACCTACACATTTCTACAGGTTTGATGATCTAAATGCGGAGCAGAAGCAGGAGAAAGATGAGGCTATGCGCGAGTTAGAGGTTAGATGCATGTGTTATGATGCTAGTACCACTTTTGCAACTTTCCCCTTATGAACGATGTACATACTCACGTTATGTTTTGAATGTTCACTGCTGTTAGTGCGAAAAGGATAAAGTAAGAAGTGCCCATCGACGTGCTCAGCAGGAATGTCATCAAAAGGTGAACAAATTCATCCGACCGTCATAAGTAGTACTTAGCATTATCACATTACACATGTTAATTCAGGTCAATGATTGCTCTTGCCGGTTATTAACTGCAGTTTCACAAGGTCTGGGGACAACTCATGAAGACAGGTTATCAAAATTCCCGATTTGCTCATCAGGCAAGATTTAATCACTTGTTTTGCGGTCATTTTGAAAGATGTTTCCGTATTCCCTTTCCTCCTGTACTTTTCCTTATAACGCGCAATCATGGCAGTATAAAATCTGTACTTTCTGGATTCTACAGGTTGAAAGATTTGCTTGCCTTTATACCAGCCAAGTATCCAACTTAGGCTTGTATTCTCCAAACAAGTACTACAGACCAAGTGAAGACTACATGCCTCATGAATTTCACATTCTTCCTCAGTGAGCTGGTTCTCATCTGGTTGTGGAATGGACAATCGTGAGAGAGCTTTTTACATGAAGTTTTCTTTTGGGTCACATCGTAAGTGTTTCAAGCTTGTAATGTACTGTATGAAAGTGTTAAGCTTGTACCTTAACAACTAGTTGTGGAACCAACAAACTTATAGCTTCAAACTTGCCATAGAGAGTTGAAAAAACGTCTTCTGTTCTTGTATGTGAAAGCTTTGTGTTGATACGTAATTTGTTTTTTCCAAAAAGGGGTTGTAAGATTACGTATTGCAGACTTGAGGAGCTATGAGAAAATGATTAATTACAGAAGAAAATTTGGTAGCTTGTATACAAAATTTACAAGCTTCAACAACACCATAAGAAAAAGAATCTAGCTTCACTCGCCAAAAATTCAGCCATTGTTCGTCTGCCTTGAAGAAGAAGAAGAAGAAGAAGAAGATGCACTTTCTTTCCTTGAAGATGAGATGTGACCTTTTACCACCGAATTATGAAGCATATCGACATGTTTAATGCATGCTCAAGAAGCTAAACTTCATCTTGTCTCTCTAAATCTTCGATTTGAAGTGGCTCAGGGAATATTTCATTGGATAACCTTTTAATGGAAGATGTGTGCTCAATTCCACCACTTCCATGAGATCCTGCTCTTCCTGACTGCTTTAGTGCATTAATGCCTTCTCGGATGGTTTGCCCAGCATTATCCGATGAGCTATGTCGCCAACTACCGAAAACGGCAGCATTCCAGGATCTCCTGGATGAAGTTGTTCTCAACCTCCCTGAGCTGAAACTCTCCTCTCTTACCACCTTTAGAGGGTTCTCCAAGGCTTTTAGAATGTATTTCATTGGAGGACGTTTCGCTGGCTTGGGGTTAAGGCATGACCTTGCTACAATGGCCATTGCCCATACCTCTTCCAACAGGTCCTCATCTATGATCAAAGATGGATCAACGATCTTAGTAACCAGTTCCTTGTCATATATACTGATGTATCCCAGCGTGTTCTCCAGCCATTCCCTTGAAGATGCACCATCCGATTTACTGATCCCAAGCTTGCCTGTGACCAGCTCGAGTAACACCTTCCCAAAACAGTATACGTCGTGTGCACAAGTTGCTGGGGATGCACCTACACATTAACAGAGAAATATAACAAACTGTATACACCACCTGTAGAAGAAGGTTGGCATCAACCATTTCTTTTTTTGGAGAAAGAATGGAATTGAACTAATCCTGACATGAATGTGCTAGGTACGAGAATCCCAAACATACTACAACCAATTATAATTCAATGACTTCTGCAAGACTAATGTAAGCATGTCTTCAAGAACATTATTCACAGAACAATGAAATAGATCCTGGTCACCAAAATGTTGATCCTCATTTTAAGTTTGTTCAGCAATCTTCCAAGTTTTAGATAATGGATTATTCGCTTATTAACGAAAAGCATCAAGAGGGATGCAGCTTTTCGGATAATAGTGAGCCATTACTAAGTCAAAAGCGGTGCAATAGAAGATTGAATCTCATAATTCCTTTCTAGTGTAAAGGAAGAAAATGGAAGGGGAAGAAAAATTTTAAGAATTTCGTATACGAGATCACCATACGTACCAGAAGTGCCGGCTTCAAAGGATCTGCATGTCGAGAAGAAAACATATTAGTATTCCTTGAATATGCAAAGAGAAGAGTATTATTCTCTATGAATCAAGCAGACCTTGACTAAGTGAAGTAAATGAGAAACATTGGTCCTGGATTCAGGTACCATTTAAAACAATGTCAAAGGACCTGGTAATATACTATATCAACAACAAGCTTTTTCGTGACAGAATCATTTGAATCATTCATGAGTCGATTCTAATGGTCGATCACGTTCTGCAGGATAATCCTCACAACATTAATCAGTTTAGTCCTCCACTTTCTGCAATCTACGACGCTTAACTCTAATCCTGTGGATATTCTAAATCAAGCATATGTTCTTCTCATGGCCCTCTTTACACCAAAATGATAATAAAGAAACATAGTGGAAACAAAGAATAGCTCCATCTGATTCAACTCAAAAGACAAAGTGAATAATCAACAGAACTAAAGATATCTGCAACTCTTAAATTACTTACTGTTGCTTTCTCAAGAACCTTGTCAGCACATTTTGGTGCAATTCACCTTCCTGGGGATGAACCTCGCTTAAGCTTCCAAGTCGCACCTCAAATTTATCGTCAAGCAGAATGCTACTCGCTTGTATATCTCTTCAACCAAAGAAAAATAAAAACATGAGAATCACCAATTGAAGCCTTTTTGTAAAATATCTTCTGAATAAAGCTAATAAGAAATATGTGTGTTAGATGATAAGTGACTTAAAGAAGAGAAACAATTCAATTCAACTTTCTTAAACCAAAAAGTATATGAATATGAAATTTTAGTAGTTAGCGATCTAGATCAAGTCCTAAGATGCATATTCCCTATGACTGTTCAATCAGAAAGGACATGGACATATTAGGATTAATACCTCTGCATTCAAAGATTATTCTGTGCATTGTAGAAAAGGTCCAGCATAGAAGTCTAATAGTTCACCGAACTTCATTGGACCAACAGAATATCGAAAATCGAACTAAAGAAAACTTTAAGCTAATCCAAAGGAAGATGTGCACTACCTATGAACAAGGGGAGGGGTACACTCATGGTGTAGGTAAGAAAGGCCCTCTGCAGCTCCTATCGCAATTTTCAATCTAGTAATCCAGTCCAGTGACTGTAAATCTTCATCCTCAAGGTTTCCTGCCCTGTAGAAGGAGTTAGCCAAGTCTCCGTTGGGCATATATTTGTAGACCAAAAGCTTCTCGTTCTCTAAACAATGTCCCAAGAGCGGGACCAATCTTACATACGAATACTTGCTAAAAAGTTCAAGTTCTGCCATGTATGACTCTTTATTCATGGAGTGTAAGTTGACCTTTTTGACAACTATAGGGATTTCTCCCTCAAGAAACCCATGAAAGAGATCTCCAGAGTGACCATGCTTGATAAGATTAGTTTCACTAAATCCACCAGTTGATTGAAGCAGTTGCTCGTATGTGAAAGACTCTCCCACATTGAACACGTTGGTAGGATCCTTGGAATGCAAAGGGCTATTCGCCTCTGGAACAGGCCCAACATTTGCAGTACCCCTTTGAGTTGAGACGCTCCTGTTACACCTTCTTAGAACCACCACCAAAACCAATACTAAAATAACAATGAAACCTACTCCAGCAAGCAATCCTACCAAAATGTAAATCCAACGTTTGCTTTTCTTTGCAGCAGGTTCTGGCAGAGGCGGCGGCACCAATTCGGGGTTTCCAAAATCATTGAAAGTTAAGCCTCTTTCCGAGTAAAAGGATCTGCAGACTTCCAAACTCCTCTGGTTAGGAACCTCCTGAAGGCAGTTTCTGTCCAAGCTAAAATTTCTTGGAATATCACCAGGAGCCATTCCTTGGAAATAGTTACCAGACAAATCGATTGAAGTAAAATTTCCAAGTGACAATGGCAGAGCTCCGTATAACAAGTTGTTCGACAAATTGAACAGATGATTACTGGCATTGCCATCCAAGCTAAAATTAGGCAAATTGCCTGTAAAGATATTACTAGATATGTCAAGTAGATGCAAAGTTTGCAATGATAACAATGCACGAGGAACAGCACCATCCAATTTATTCCTACTGAGTACCACAACCTGCAATCGATTAAGACTCGAAAAAAGACCATCTGGCAACGCACCCTCGAGCTCATTTCGCCCAATATTCATACTCCGCAAGCTCTTCAACCCAGTTAACTCTATAGGCAATGACCCAGACAACGAATTCTTACCGAGATTGAGCTCAACCAATCTAGAAAGATTACCAAGTTGGACAGGTATTGAACCTGTGAAACTATTATCAGACAAATCCACGAATTGGAGTCTATTAACACCACCTAAACCGGGAGGGATCGACCCAGATAAGTAATTCGAGGAGAGGTCAAGCCTGGATAGATTACCAAGCAATGTAACAAATGTAGGTATTGACCCAGTAAGCAAATTCCTTGAAAGATCGAGAACAGATAGTTGCATTAACTGTCCCAATGTAGTAGGAATACTACCAACAAGATCATTACCAGATAGATACAGAGCGTTGAGTTTAGTTAAGTTACCAAGTGAAGGAGGAATCGCACCGGTCACTGAACTTGACCGGAGATCCAGTACTTGCAACGAACTGACCCGGTAACCAAACCAATACGGTATAGAACCGGGAAGTGAGAACCCAGAAGCGTTGAATGACTCCAAGACCGTAAAATTTGCAAGAGCATCAACACTGAAACTGGGATTCAATCGCCCAACACGGGTTCGTCTAAACCCGGATATATTGATTTCCACAACCCGACGGTTCTTACACTTGATTCCCTTCCATCCACTGCATGGCTCGGATCTTCTAGGCCATTCTCTGCTTCTGATACCCAGTGACGACCGGAGATCCAGCAATGCTAATCTTTCGACGCGAGAGTTGAAGAACAGTTGCTGGGACAGGACACAGTGGATAGAGAACAAGAGAAAAAGAGCCAAATGGAACAGAAATCTTGGACCGTCCTCCATCGAAATGAAATGTGATAATGTGGAGCTGGTGAACTTATTGCGGTCAATACATGTTCAGTTCACCATCTTCTTTCTTCTTCTACCTGCTTATTGATTTTGACGTTGAACAACCCGCTACTTCTCTGTAGTCTGGACGTTGATGTACTCTGCATTTAAGGAAATAAATCTCAAAAATCCCATAAAAGAAACAAAAAAATAGAAGTGACTTATCGTTTCTAGTTATGTCTGTAACATTCTCACCTCCAATCACGAGCTCTGATTCTGTTTCCGATGTCGTGTTCTTTTCCTTGTATTCACTTCATACCGGAACCAACCAACTAAAAACAGAAACAAATACTTAATGCTTCTATAAACATTAATAACGAGGTGTGTTTGGTATAAACCTCCAAAAATGAGATCTTTCTTCAAAAGGCTAACTAATTTCAATCAAAACTAGCAATTATGTCTCAAACTGCACTTGTCATAGAAACCCAAAACAAGAAAAATGACTGGCAGTAGCTTTTAAGGCATTAAATTGTAGAAATTGGTAATGCCCCAACCGCCAGGTCTCTGCTGTCTGTACTGGGTTGCTTTCACTCTCACCGGAGAGCCATTAATGAAACCACCTCTGCTATTTTCTTCTCTCTCTCTCTCTCAAGAAAACACAAAAACTATAACTCCGGTGCACATGGGTCAAGCCGGTGGCTTAGCTGGACATGGGTTCGTCGCCGAGCCAGGGCCTCGGTTGTTAATAATGCTTATTGGGTTCCGTTGACTTCCCGGATTTTCAGGGAAAAAGTTCCTAGCTTAAGCTAACTTACCCTCCATTGAAACGCGTAGAAAAAGCTTGAACACTCCGTTAATGATTGAACTAATTACTAACCACTAAAAAGAATCTTAGTTTGTAATCAACTTCTTTTCTGCGTGATAGGTGACATGACTGACATTATACTGTAGAGGGACAAGTACCGGTACATCTCCAGCTGATTGAGATTTGAACCCAATTGTTTATGGATTCTATTCCACTAAAGATGGAAACTTTTCACTAATTTATTACTTCACAACCTTCAAGAATCAAGACACAGACTTTATTGGTCAGGATCTTGGATTAAGAATGATCAATCACTCTGCTTGGCAATAATAATAATAATAATAATCCAGGAAGAAGATTACTGAGGTTGGTTGTTCTGTTGTTGTTGTTTGGTGGGACAAGGTTGGAGGCGATAGGTAAGTGAAAAAGCTGGTGCAAGAAGTAAAATTATGGAACTGTAGAATTTTATGTTAAGTTGGATTTTATTTAAAATAGTAAAAATAAAAATCCTTTAATTCAATAATTAAGATAAAAGAACGTAAACTAATAAATACATATTATTTAATATATCTTTAATAATTTTTTTAATATCAACTATTCTTTTTCTGAAACTCACTTATTATGGCCAACAAGCTTATCACTCTCAATAATATTTTTATATTATCAATAAAAATTGTACATAATTAATAAAAATAATAAAATTTTTATTAATAAAAAAGAAAAATATATAAAAATTATTCTTTAGTTGTTTTTATACATTTCAACATAAATAAAAATATAAATAAATAATTTTTAAAGTCACATATAATAATTAATAATAAATATATATAATTAATAATAAAATAACGCAATTTTTATTATTTTAGTTAATTGGACATCATTTTTATTTTAAAATCATAGCGTTAAATCTCTTGTGACAATCATTTTAATATCAAAAATATAATAGTCATTTATTATACATTACATTCTATTTCATCCATTCCTTTCAAACATTTGTTTTATTATATTATAAATTGTTTAGATATGTCTATTTCATTTTTATTTATTACAATAATTAACATCCAATATTAATATTGAAAAAGTAATTTCATTTGCAGCTTGTGTACAAAACTTAAGATTTGACATGCAATGTCCCGTCCCAAGCAAGTGGCAATTTGGCAAATATCAATGAAACGAATAGATTAACAACATAAAGGCGGTAAGAAAAAGGACAAAAGTCGGTACGGCGTCGCTTCGATGTCGGAATGTCTATTATACGGTGATTATTATTATTAATGAATAATAAAAAGTTTATTTTATAACGCTGTTTATTATTTATAATATCGATAAATCAATTTATAAGTTACATTAAATGTGTATTGAAAAAATAGTTGACTGCTGTAATTCATAATAGAAAACTTTAACTAACAATGTTAAAAAGGTTCCATCTTTTCTGCCAGACTCAATTTTAGCCTGAATTGATAGCCTGGTCAGTAACTTAATTATTACTTTCAAAACGATATCTTCTTTTTCAAAATGACGTCATCTTAGTAGTTTTTCTTTAAAAAAATTGTCGACTTATCCCGACCTATTGACATCTTCTTCTTCTTTTTTGCATACAAAGAAGATAAAACAACGGAAATAAACGACTTATCACCACCCCCTGCGATAAGACCTTCCTAGGTTATCCTGACAGACCCACGTCCATAATTCTGCTGGAACCTCTGACAATACGTGCAGACCCGGACCTGTGGTTGCTGCTATGGATGCTAGGTGTTCAGCGCATTAATTATCTTCTTGATAAGTATGCTGGGTACGAACGAACCAGTCGCGGTCCATCATTGCCCTGATATCCTACACCAATAAGAAAGTTTTAGTCAATAACCCTACAGAAGCAGATAAGATATCAATCACCTCAAGAGAATTTGTTTCAAGAACTATATGTCGGAGTCCTAGATTCTGGGCCAACTGTAATCTGTCATGCACGCCCTGTAATATAATATGTCATGTACCTATTGACATCTTTAACTTTAACATAATATGATACATGTAAAGAATCTCTTTAGCTTTTTCCTCTTGTATTTAACATAAACTTTTAAATACGTAACACTTACCTCTCGAGGATTTAACTAAGCTTTTTTTTCTACTTAATCGTATTATTATTTTTTATTTTTCTCTTCTCTTATGGTTCATTCGAAAACAACTAATTATGGGTAAAGATGAATACTACTAAATGTTTTCAGATTCTGCGTTCTAACGAAACTTTTACTAAATTGTTATTGTTGTTAGTTATCAGACAAACATTTAGTTGCATACTTGACTTACGAGAAAAGACTAAGTCAAATAGAAAGATAATGATTAAAAAACGAAACCGTGTGAATTGTTGTTAAAAATTAATAAGTTTATTAATTAATCGACCAATCTTTACGAACCAATTAGTTTTGTAAATAAAATTTAATTTGTATTTAACAATCTTTTTTATTTGAATTATAATTATTTACCGTTTTTCTTCAATTTTATTTAATTATTAATATCGGGTAAATTTTTTATCTTATTAATTAAATTTTTTATGCAAATTTTAAAATATTAGAAAGAGGATATTTTGGACAATGTCATAATCATGATGGCGAATTTACTTGTGGAATTATATGAACCAGCAGAAGAAAATTAGTCTTAGCCAATTAGACCCGTTCAAACCAATCAATGTCTTGGAAGTGTGAAAGAAGACTATTACGTGCATGTCCAAGTTGGCCATTTGCTCATGTCGGCTTGATGCTGGTGGGCGGCTCAGACCAAAAGGACCTTTCGTGGTGCCCCACGCACGCATCAAAAGGCCAACATATGACCGAGTCTTTAACTCTTACTGGCCATTACACGTGGCATACTGTCTTCGTACACATGCAACTACGTTGTTAACATTTATTTATGGCATTTAAACGGGTCCGACCTTTTGTTTCGATTATGGTATTTTTATCATATTTTATTAAATCTTATTTACATATTTATAAAAAATTTACATAAATATATGAAAGAAATTTAATAAAATAAAATTAAAACAGAAAATTTAATGTAGTATTTAAAAGACTCTTCTATTTAAAGTTTAAAATATTATTATTATTATTATTATTATTATTATAAAATATTAAAATATATTTAATTAAAATTAATCCGAGTTTAATTGTTTTCGAATCGTCTAATCATAACAGGCTCAAATTTGGGTTAAAATTTTTGAATCTAATCAAACTCTAAATCATGTTAAAATTGTAAAAGATTGATAAATTTCTACAATTTAATGATTTTTATTTCAAAATTTATCATTTATCTTACGAATTGTTTCGTAATATTCATTATTTTTATTTAAAATAATAAAATTCAATATTATATTATCATAAAATTATAAATCAAAAAATATAATTAAATGATATAAAAATAAATTATACATTTTTAAATATATCGAGTCCAAAACTTTAGTTAGGTTTACCGTATTGATGAAATTTAATTAGTTCGTGTCTAATACTTATATTACTTATATTTCATAGTTATGTTTTAAATAAACTATACAAAATTATTGTATAAATTTTTAAATAAATAAATAACAATTTAAAGAGTTGAAGTATTGTGTATATAAGTACATCAAATCTTTCTTTCTAGTTACTTTGTTTCAACCTTATTTCATTAAATCTCGTTCATACATTTATATAAAGTTCACGTAAATTTGTGGATGAGATTTAATTGAGGAACGACATAATCGGAACAAGAAATTTGGTCCCGAATATAAGCCATTCATAAATTGTGTATGACTTTTTTGGCTTGACTAATGTGGTAGGAAGGTTCTAAGTTAAGAGCTTGTGGCCCTTGCTGGAGAGAATAAAAAGAAGATGTGAGTGGTCATGAGAGATCACTACCATGGCATTGGTCTCCTTAATAACACTGAGATTTTTGTGAAGACAACCTTATATTCCTTCCTATGTTTCCCAAAGTAGGAAGGCATACACATGGGATATTTAAGATTGGGACCAATGAATAACTACAAACAAGTCTCTTGTTTTTCTTTCTTTTTTTCCTATCTATTTAAACATTATATTAATACTACATTATGTTTATTTTTCATTTATTTTGAAATATATTTTTGTTACTCGAAATTTGTTTAAAAATATAGATTTTTTTTGTTGATAGTGGATGACCTCTTCCTCGAATGACACTAATTTCGCAAAAGAAGGAAAGAGGAAAGGCCTCGCTTCAATTGCAAGGTTGATACGGTTTATGTCCTTTAAGTCGTGCCAATCATCGGCACCATGCTCGGGATCTTACCTTTCTGTCTATGATTCATAACACATTTCAAGTTGTGGATCGAGTTGTGATCAAGAGTAGTAAGGTTAAACTTATTTTGGATTTCTTTGAAGTAATATAAGAGAACGAGCGTGAAACGGGTCCTTCCAGACCTCTTTTCTACTTGTAAAGATTGCGTTCTTCATTTAGACAATGAATTGTGCCTTCGAGTTCACTTGATTTGGTTCGGGTCTTGTTCGAGTCTTAAACCCAATGTTCTTATAATATTTAAATGACCACCTATATTTCACCAGCAAGCAAAGTGAAGTAGCTCGAGAACAACTTTTTATTAAGTTTTTATTAATAATAGGTAGTTCTTTAATTATTATGTACATACAAAAATTTTCTACATTTAATTTTAATTAAAAGTAATTTTTAGAACAATGAAATTACGCCAAAATGTGTATGTGTTTTCGCCCTCAAGGGAGAGTTCGAGTTAGTGAAGGGGGCCGGGGGCTAAAAAGTCTTTTGTTCAAATCTCCTACCTATACTCTCTTGTTCGAGTCTATCGTACAGAGTTTGCTTAGTGCGAAGTATCCGATTAACGTGATTTGCAGGTTATTATGTCAATCCAGAGGTTTATTCATTGTATATCCAAAGAATAACAGTTGCGAATTTCTCCGTTAAAAAAAAAGTATATGTATTTCCTAAAAATTAAAATTTGGATATGCATATCATATTATCATTACATACAAGTTCCCTATCTTGAACCTTTTGTGATTTATATGGGCCAATACAAGTTACAATGGGTCTACCATCTCTTGAGCTTTGGAGTGGGGTTATAAAACAGGCTATGAGCAATCAGCATACAAAAGGGCCTTCAAAAGTCCAGTGTTCTATTGAGCAGGATTTGCATCCAATAAAATTATGATATTATCCAATACAATATAATATTCAATTAAATCTTATTTTTAGGCATAATTATATCACATTTTAATTAAGTATATTATATATATATATATAAGATGAGTTTATACGGCTCCAGGGTGGTCAAGTTGGTAGAGTGAGAGGGCATGAGACCAAAAAGTTCTGTGTTCGAATCTCCCTATTTACACTCTCTCAATCGAGTCTGTCATAGAGGGTTTGTCTAGTGCAGAATACCCGGTTGATGTAATTTTCAGGCTATTGCTTCAATCTGGATTTTTAACTAAATGATTAAAAAAAACGGTTTTGTAATTTTTTATATTAAAATATAAAAAAGTTTAAGATTTATCATTTAATAATTTTTTTGGTCATTATAATTAATTTTAATTAGATAATTTCTAATTAAATTATGATGAAATATGAAAAAAAAAGGAATCATAAAAAGAACAAAGAACCACCAAATGTTCCGATTGAAGTTGAAACTTAAAAGCTCAACTCTCCATCTTACACAACCTGGCAAATTCCATTACCTTTAAAGCAAAACCAATCCCAAGTTCAAATCCACTCCACTGCACCCACTGATCTGATCTCTCCATCGTTTTGTTTGGTCATGCAGAGGAAGTTACACGTAAGGTTAACATCAGCATGCAAGTGACAGAACAGAAATAACAGAATATGCCTTTCTTCCTGTTCTTGGCTTCTTTTCACATTGTAGTAAATGGTTCCCAGGATTCTCCAGGTAGACATAGTCTGTCTCTTCAAAACTTTTATCTAACCCCCAAAAAGATGCCTGCCCCAGAAAACCTGGAATGACCTCAAACCCCAAGAGCCAACTTGTGAGAGGGACCAAAGGAATAAAATGAACGAATCCAAATCCAAGCAAGCTATGCTGGTATGCAAGGTATCTGCAGGAATCACTTTCATATACAGGAAACAAGATGGATGCTGATAAGGAATCCAATCATCTGCAGCTTGATGTATCTCCAAGCATTTATCAACCATTAGGACCCTCTGCAATTCTTAAAGCTACACCACCTGTCATTTTCCAACCAATGATCACCGCATACGTCTATTCATGGGAGGATCATCTTCTTTCTTTTTGTGCCTTTTAGCATCTAAATCTTAACACTGGCACATATCACAGGTTGTGCAACATGTCTTCTGTAAAGAGTCGTTATGCTTATTGTACGTTTATAGGAACTAATTATTTTAAAATATGTGGTTCTCTTATTTCTAAATTAAAATTCTTGTTAATTCAGTTTAAACATAAATTATTACGTAATAATTACTAAAAATGAAATTAATAATTAGAAGTGTTAACTCAATTCTACAGTATTTCTCAGGGGAAGAACTCTATCTTCTGCTAATTGCTTAATCATTTAATGGAGTTATATAAAGTCTTCGAAGATTCCATCTTGTCGGAATGATGTGTATCCAAACCAATTCTATGTAGATATACACTGATGGACAGATAGGAATGGAAACTTGGTAAGTCTTATCCATACAGGGAATCCACTGAAGCTGGAATTGCCATATGCAGAGTTGAAAACATGTATATTGACGATAATCAGGACATGTTGGGTCGAATTTACAAGCTATAACTCCTTATTTAGCAGACTGTTCAGGAAAAAGAAGTCTTGACCAGTTTCTTTCACTAAATTCATTATTACGATTCCACTTTCCATGGAGTATATGCAGTATCTGGTCTTTGGTCTTGGAAAGATAGGATCCAGTTCTTCAACTTGCAAATTTCTGGTCCACCAGGGAAGATAAAAGAAGAAAATAGCCTTAAAGCTTTTGAAAAAGAAAGGGAAGATATCTATCCAGAGAGATAAATTCGGCAGTTTGTGTTGGGCGTGGATGATAAGGATTCTGGAACATAACAAGAGTACCAGGTGAAAGTTTTTGCTTTGTTTCCTTGTACACTGCATTTTCTTAAAAAAGTTGCACGAGTTGTTTTCAATGTTCAGTCAACTCCATAGCCTGTTGTTCCTTCATATATCTTATGACTAGAGCAGTTTCTATGCCAATTATAAGCTACCCAGATGAGTTAAAACCTGGAAAGGCACATTTCACCAAGGCTAGAGGCCTAGTACTAATACTGCTATGATCAATCAGATTGAAGTTCCCAGAAAATGCCGTGATTGTTATAGTCTGAAATGACAGAAAGCAACTGTTAGTACCAAACTATTGATGATTGTTCTTACTGATACTTGGAACTCCTTAGATATCCATCAGAAATTTGGTCAAGTTGCTCACTTTAGGTTGGCTGAAACTTAATCACTCAAAAGCTGTACAAGAAAAAAGAAAAAAACTGGATGGTTTGATCTTGAAAGCTTAGATAAGAAGTGATAAACTGACACAACTAGTAAAAATTCATATATTAACTTATTATACAACTATGTACAGTGAATTTGGAGGTGTGTCTGCCATTGTTAACCCTATACAACAACAATTGGAGGTCTAGCAAAACGTACATTCAGGTTACTGTACCCTCAATTACTGAAACTTGCTCCAAATAGTTTCACTTTCGTTCTGGCCCATTGCTTATAATGCGAAGGGAAGAATCATGCAGCTGGCAGCACAAGCCCCACTACAATGCATACAATACAGTGTCCTTCCTTTTTTTTTTTTTAACAGATTCTATCAGAGTAATATTCTGATAACCTTAACCGTTCCAAACTCTTTGAGTTCACCAGTTGATTGAAACCCATCTTGGAAAAAACATGATTAGCACCAAACCCAACTTTTTGTTCGTATTGAAGAGATGTATCAGACTCAATCCTATCAATCCTAAAGCCATGAAGAAAGGTTACAGTGTACAAGTCCAGTCCATGTCAAGTAAAGTCATCAATGAATCAGCAGAGCTAAACCAACCATCTGTCTAGAAAGAAAGAATGTGGAATAGATATCTTGACTTGACCATTCCTCAATAATAGACAAAGTGCACAGGAACTGACTTATGCTCTTAGTACAAAAAGATGGTGCCAGCTACACATGTTTTGGAAGGTTGTCGAGCGTAGGAGCTAGTAGTAACAGTGCTGCGGCTGCTATATCAAGTTTACAAGATTAGACAACAAACAAAGAAAACACCTAAAAAGTAAGCTGCTGTCTGTTTAGACAGCTCCAAGGTAATCTCAAAGTGCAGTAACTTTCAAAGAATAATTTGTTCTAACAACAACAATTTCAATAATCTTTTCGGTGTAGGTTTATAGGATTATCATATCCATCTTTGAGGTGTAATTTTTTAAATGCTTTTATCTATATAATATTATATATACACTAATTACATCGAGATCGACGCTCAGTAAAAATTGAAATTCGATCGAGGTTTGAACTAATAGAGAGACTGTTTTTTACAATAATTAACGAGTAATCATTGGAATGCTGAAAATAAGATTTGCTAAGTGTGATAATTAACATAAAGGAGGAAAGCATTTCTTCTATTGAACCTGAAAAAAAGGGTTTAGTTACTTAAAGCTCAAACCTGTGGATTACCTTACCGGGAGCATGAGTAAAAAACCATGTAGGTCCACACCGCCTTCCCTTTGTTGTCTATCACTTTCTCGTCCACCAAACACTACTCTACCCTACTAGCTAACCACTATATATAGCCCATCAATGGCTACCTCTAGTTGCATACCATCTTCTTCTTCTTCTTCTGTTTCATCTTTCTAATATACCCTTTTCTTTTCTCTCTGATATGGACTCCAGCTCCACTTGGACTCCCAAGCAAAACAAGCTGTTTGAGAATGCTTTAGCCATTTATGACCAGGACACTCCGGATCGCTTCCACAAGCTAGCCAGAGCCGTCGGAGGGAAAACTGTGGATGAAGTGAAGAGACATTACGATATGCTCGTTGAAGATGTGAAACAAATCGAAGCTGGTCATGTTCCTCTACCCAACTACAAGAAGACAAGCAAGAGCTATAATTGCATGGACGAAGAACAAAGGTAAGCTCTTTTCGTATTAGGTTCTTCTTACATACCCTTCAAGAACACAGGTAGCTTACTAATGGATACTGCTTGACAAATCTTCATTGTTTCATGCAGGTTAAGGAATCTTAAACTCCAGTGAAGCGTGATTTGCAAATTACATTTCTTACCAAGAAATTAAACAAACAAGCATCAAGTAGCTCCACCGGCGTCTCAAACTTCTCTAGAACCAAAAAACATAGATATAAAGTTTATAGTTTCTACCATTAAAATCATATCAGTTTGCTTATTCCTGGTGTAATGATCTGATATTGAAATCTTACTACAGATACTAATGTCTTGTTTGGTTTTCTGGTCTGCAAATTACTTAAAACTAGCGGTACTGTTTAACCTACCCACCATGGACCAACCTCTGCTTAGCTAAATGTACATGTAAAAGTTAACCAAAGACCATATTCGAGCATTGCGGTGGTCGCTTAACTTGTAAACAAGTTGAGTGACTTTCTGTAAAGGGGAATGGTGATGCTTAGACATGAACACATTCTTTATCAGACAATAAAGATAAGATTAAGAGAGTTGTAAGAACAGAATCATTATAATTTGACTCGAGCGGTGGGTAATGACTATGTCACTTAGAATATATATATATATATATAAAAGCAAAGAGATCAATAGGTATATCTGAAATTGATGGAGGTGAAATGAAGGTAGAAAGAAGAGTGATTGTGAGAAACAGCTCATTATATGCTCGTGACGTTCCATATTCTCTTGCAGTTCTTATTTGTATTCCAAAGGCTTAATTAATTTAAATGCCAAGGTTTTATCAAATTATAATTTTAAAATTTAATATTAACATTTTAGAGTTTTTTTTTTGGCTTAGGAGGTGGTCGAGTTGATAAAATGGGGAGCATGGAACCAAAAATTTTTGTATTTAAATCTCCCTACCTATAATCTCTCGATCAAACTTACTCGTATAGGCCTTGCCTAGTGTGGAGTACTCGATTGACGTGATTTGTAAGCTATTGAGTCAATTTGAAGGTTTACTCAGTGCACATCCAAATGATAGCAGTAACGAGTTTCTCGGTTCTATAAAAAAATAGTGTTTTGGTTTAAATTAATATTTTGAACTTATACGCTCTAAAACAAAGATTAAATATTAAATATTGTGATAAAAATCTTGGATTTAAAATAATAATTTACGGGTTTAAAATTTTATTAATTAAGTGACGATTTTAAATATTTTTTGAAAATGTCAATTAAAAAAGATAAAGTCAAGAATGTAATGATAAATGATGAATTAAAGGCGGCTGATATTATTGACAAATTAAGAGAAATAAAACTTAATTGATTTGAACATGCTAAAAGAAGATAAAAGGCGGCTAATATTATTGACAAATTAAGAGAAATAAGACTTAATTGATTTGAATATGTTAAAAGAAGATACCCATGCAATGGAGTGAGAAGACGCGAGAAGATTGTACTTAGAAATTGTAATAGAAAAAAAATAAAGACCTAAGAAGAATTTGGAAAAGTGATCAAGAATGATATGATACTGTTAAAACCTACCGAAGACATGACTAACAATAGAAAACTTTGATATACTAAGATACAAATAAAAGATCTCTATTTTAAGAGATATTTGTCGTTGTCGTAGGTCTTTTAGTATTTTCCTCTTGTAGTTTGTCTAAATTTTTAAATGTGTAGTATTTATCTCTTAAGCCCTGTTTAGTTGAAGGGTTGATAATAGAATGAAATAGAACGTAACACATTTTATTATTTGGTTAAGAGTTTCATAATAGAATAGAACGGAATGAGATGAAAGTGGAATATTTCATGTTGCGTTCCATTCCATCATAAACAGTAAAAATAATAAACTTTCGATTCGAGGAGTTTAGGATAGAACGTAAACTAATAAATTCATACTACCTAATATACTCTCAATAATTTTTTTAATATCAATTATTTCTTCTAATCCTAACCCCTTTTAATTATTTGTATATATTTCTATATAAATAAAATATAAATAAATAATTTGTAAATATAAATCACTTGTAATAAAATAAATTATTAAATATTTAATAATAATAGTTTTATATAATTAATAATAAATTGTATATAATTAATAATAAATAAGAAGATAAAACGTTTTCGAATTTTTTATTTTATTTCCAAATCGGTCCATTAAAGTTTTGATTTTGTCTTAAAATTAAATGGGCCCGACTTTAGGCCCATATCGTGGGTCATATCAAGTCCACAAAGACAACTTTTTAGGAAGCTCTTTTAGTTTCATTCGTCCCCACTCGGTCTCCGTCTGGTGTTACACTAACTCAGAGTGCTCTGACTCCAACTTCCTCGGAGATAACATGGATCAACCTACCACTACTTGTTCTTCTTATAAGGTAGACGAATCCAGTTATGGGTTCTTTTTAGTTGGTTATTTTCTTTGATCATTCATTTTTTCGAGACTAAACTAAGTGGTAATTATGTGCAGGTAATATTGGGTTCGTCTTCGACTGCGAGAAGAAAAATCTTGTCTGACATGGGATATGACTTCACTGTCGTGGTAAAAGTTTTGTTCTTTTCCTTTTTCTTTTGCGTGTTTAATCATTTAACTGAGAGTAGTATCGAAAATGGTGTTGGAATTTGTAAAATAGTTGATTAGGGTTGTGGAACATTAGACTGCAGATATAGATGAGAAGAATATTCGCAAGGAGAAGCCTGAAGAGTTGGTAATGGCTCTTGCTGAGGCTAAGGTAAGATGATCGTTTCCATCCGTAGGGTTTCTCAGCAATTGAATTTTCAGGTTTTTTTTTAAATCTTTTTTTTTGAAAAATCAAAATTTCTGGTGTTGATTTATCTTGTAAGTTTCTTTTGGCTTAGTTGACTAACTACATGTTAGGAAGAGTATTGGTGCTACGAAGTACCTGGAATATGTAAAAGGACTTTGGGTCACAATTTCAAATGTTCTTAACTACATTGAGTTGTCATAGCTTGCTTAAGTTGGAGTGGCTATGAGAAGTCTGTTATTGATTAACCGAGTGTGAATTTTGCATCAAATCAGGCAGATGCAATTGTAGCAAAACTACGAAGTGTCGATAATCAAGGGAAGGACGATGAACCTACTATTTTGATTGCAGCTGACACAGTATGTGTTCGTTATTTTTTTTCTCATTGTCAGTGACGATTCCTAATTAAAGAATGGGTGCATGAACACTAGGTTATGTGTTGCCAAGGCCATTTATGATCCGAGGATACTTTGTCTTCTGCTAGGGGAAAATGTTCTGTTTATCCTATGCAAGTTGGATCTTGTACTCATGGGATCTAATTTTGGGATATAAGTGCAGAGTAGAAGCTTTTTTATTAGAAGGTGTCAACTGCTGTTAAGTTATATTTCGACTGATAAATGAGGATGATAGAAACCCTTAAAAGTAAGGGTTACATCTTTTTCAGCAAGTTTAGATGGAGGCATTTCTTATCTTCCAAGTAGGGCCATGTTAAGAAACTCTTGAAGTCTTTGAATTTTGATACTTACTGTGCTGCAGCTATCTGCTCTATGGTTAATGTTATTGCTAACATTATTGTTACAGTTGCTTCTGTTGTGTTTAATAACGTGTTTTTGTTTCACTTTGCTGTCACTGCCTTAATATCTTGGCTTTTGGTGTTGGACTTGAACTTTGATTCAGGTGATTAGTGCTGACCTTAGGTGGTGAAAACTTCTTTCCAGGCTGATGCCATCTTGCAAAGACTTCCAATCAGCGAGTATGCAAAGGATGCTGAGCCAACATTACTAATTACCGCTGATCAAGTATCATTCGTTTATTATTTATGCCTATGCTTCTAATTCACTCCTGTATAAAAGTTCCACTGGGTTTCATACCTTAAAATCATTTCACATCCTTCCTTTCTTAACTGTAGTAAAAGTCTACGTAACGGAGTCTGCTGATGTAGTTCTAAACGATTAGACTAAGGTGAATGTTTCCTGATAGGCTATGCTACTTGGTCCTTGTCTAAACATGAGTGGAATCCCATTTAAAAAAACCTGTAGCTGTGTTCATTATTCAGCTTCAGCTAATTAAGTTCACCATTTGCTTTTAACTCACGAACCTTTTGTTCCTTTATGATTGTTTTCCATAGCATACATGTTGAGTGGGTTTATATGAAATATAATTGGATGATAGACTCATTATGGTCGAGCTTCTACTTAATAATGACATGCAACAAGCAGTTGGATTCCTCTTGAGTTTGAGCATTGCCCTTTTTGTTTTCGCTTTCAAGTTATTGTTTCTTGTCATTATCCAGAGTCTTTAGAGCGTAAGAAAGCACTGGTTGGTTTGATTGATTTTTATTACCCCAAAATTCTGGACCTTCAGTTAGTATCCTCGGACATAAATGGCTTCTGGTGATAAAGGCATACACTTTTGTGCTTCATACTTCTATATATGAAAATTCAATAGTTCTGTGAAGATGCATCTGTTTAGTGTCATTTCTTACTGTCATTTAATATTACAAAGGTGGTTGTCTATGGGGGCACAATCAGGGAAAAGCCATCTAGTGAGGAAGAAGCACGCCAATTCATGAAAGGTTTGGTCTAAATTCTTACATTTCTACTTCTGTTGTTTCATTGCTTCAACAACATTGCTTCACTGCATAACTTTTTATGAACATGGAGCGCAGATTATTCTGGAGGCCATGCTGCAACTGTGGGGTCAGTTCTTGTCACAAACTTAAAAACTGGTTTGCGAAAAGGAGGATGGGACCAAGTGGAGGTATATGACAGATTTTTGACATTCCAAATTCAAGCCTCATCTTTTCATACAAAAAAATTAACGTTTTTGATTATTTGTGATATTAAGAAGAAGGTCCTTTCAGACTTTCAGTATAATCCTGCTGGATGAAAGTCACACTTAAAAAATTTTCTAGCATCCATTTCTTTGGAAGTGGAATTTCTGGCATTGATAGCTGAATTGTAATGCTTGCAGATATATTTTCATGAGATACCAGATGAAGTTATTGAGAAGTTGGTAAGATTTCATTTCACGACGAGTTTTACTTTCCCGTATTGGATGAATGGTGTGTTTTTAACATTCGTTCCCACTCAGGTCGCAGAGGGAATTGTGCTCAGAGCTGCTGGAGGGCTTATAATCGAGCATCCTCTGATCTTACCATATGTTAAAGAAGTGGTTAGTCTTCTGATCTTCGATAAAACATATAGCAATGAATAGTGTACTAAGAACACAGAAGAAACAATCTAAAGTTAAGAGCAGGAACAGACTGAGTAGATGTAAGGTATGAAACTTCTCATCCATGCTGTTTTCCAAAACAAACCGGTGGAATAAACGTCAATGTTGTGCTTCGGAACAAAATCTTGATCCGGGTCGTAATCAAACTTTGCCTTCTCTGACTCGTTGAGTGCTACTAGTATTTTTACAAAGTTTTGCACCGAGTTTTTCTGCTTATAAATGATTAGATTACAGATATTGAGAAGACAGTAGTTGAAAGCTTCCAATGTTCATGAATCCTTCTACTGCTTAGGTTGAAGTAAATCACTTTTTCTGAGTGATGTTGTGTGCTTGTACAGGTTGGGACAACTGATAGTGTGATGGGACTTCCCAAAGCTCTAACCCAGAAACTTATGGAGGAGGCTCTGTAGGTGTTCTTCAGCTAAAATTTCTTAATCTATTCATATTGGTTTAACTCGATGAACACATATTTGTTCCTCCTTTAGTTTCATTTCACCGGACTTGAATCGGTCTCTTTGCTCCTGTTGCTCAAACACCTCGTCCCTTTTCTTTTCTCGAAGCAGAGAGGAGAATTTTATCATACTCGGCAATGATTGGGCCCAAGGCACATGACCCGAGCCCGTTTCTAATTGGGCTTGAGTGGCCCAAAGTTTGGTTAAACCCTATTTTTATTTTTAAATTAAAAAATAGAAAATGATATCTTTTTCCTATAACTTTATTTGTGATTTTTAAAATTAAAAATAGAAAAGACACTATTTTATTCAAAATGGTATCATTTTCCTGTAACTTTCAAGCTTTGGGCAAGGTTAGACTTGAACAATTCGAGGTTGAGTTTTATTCGAAACTTGGTCAAATTGGGCCGGGCTTAATTGTTATTCGTAAATTCATTTCTTTATTTTTTAAAATTAATTTTATTTTATACAAAATAACATCATTTTTTTATAATGTTCAAGTTTTGGGCTGGGTCGAACTTGAACAGTTTAACATTGAGGTTGAGCTCGGTTCTAAACTTGATCAAATTGGGTAGATGTTGATTGTCGTTAGGGATGATAATAAGTTGGATCAAGTCTGAGGCTGTGTAGGCCTGAGTTGATTGGACCTGACTTGATTGCTTTTGTTCTAGCTCGGGCCTCCCACCTCAAGACTAATGACAACCATTTTTGTCGAGACTGAAGCATGATATGTTGACCTTACGGATATCATTGGGTTGGACTGAGTTGGGCTTAGGTTGCCTCTAAATCAGGATAAGTCTGTAGCAGCCTAGGTTTAACTTAGGGTTCGATCAACTTAAGCTTGATATGTTGACTTTACGAATGTTAATGAGCTGGACTGAGTTGGGCTTAGGTTGCCTCTAAACAGGATAAATCTGTAGTGACTTACCCTACCATTTGTTTTTCAAGTGTAAAAATTTCTAAAATGACGTTGCTTTTGGCATAGAGTGCAGTCGAGTTAGGTCTACCTATGCCTCGATTAACCTGGGCAAAAGTGGGCCAGGTCAAGTGGGTCGGGGTTTTTTGCCCATGCCTAGTTGACTTCGCGCTAGACACTCAATATGCCAGGCGTGGGTTGCAACGAAGCTCCAAAGCAATCATTTAAACCTTTGATTGAAGAACAATCTCCATACTGTGCACATGGGGCATTGAGTAAAGCAATTAAAGAGGCTTGAGTTTACTGGACCCTGACTCGATTGCTTTTGTTCTACCTCGGGCCTCCTAGCTCGAGCTCCAATGTCATGACCACTTTTGTTGAGACTAGTCTTCTTTGAAAAAATTAGGCCCGAGGTACAGCTTAGAGTTTGATCAACCTAAGCAAGGTCTGTTAACTTTAAAGATATCAACGGGCCATAGCAGCCAGTGGCTCAGTAGGTCGAGATAGGTAGGCCCGCAACTTGACTCTTTAAAAAAATACTTTTAAAACGACGTCGTTTTTTATATGAAGTGTAAATCAACCCATAGCTTACCCATGCCGTTTTTTATATGAAGTGTAAATCAACCCATGGCCTACCCGTGACCCGGTCATCCTGACCCTTTTTATCATCTCTAGTTGACTTGGAGCTAGACACAATATACGCAACGAATCTTCAAAGCAATCATTTAAACCATTGATTGAAGAACAATATCCATATTGTGCACATGGGGCATTGAGCAAAGCAATTAAAGAGGTCCATTACGTATTTAAGACAATTTCATTGTTTACTATAAATAATATTTATTATTTTAAATATCTTCATTAAATTAATGCAAATTAATTATTTATTATGATTATCTTAAATTATTAATTTAGAGTTAAGTTAAATTATTATATCCAATGTTCTCAAAACCGAACCAGAAGTTAAACAGGTGAGACAAAAAATTAAAGATTTTAAAAGTTCAATGGGTATTAAATCGTCTAAAGGTTGAATAAAATTAAAGAATTTAAAATATGATTAAAAAATATTGTTTTTATTTATCGAAGAATTTGATTTAATTAAAAAAGAAATCATTAAATAAAAATTAATTAATTTATAAAAAATTTACCGATTAATTAATAAACTGATAAGTTTTTAACAATAAGAGTTATTAAAATAAATCAAACTGAAAATTTAAAAACTGAACCGAAAAATTCGATTGGTGAATTTTTTAATCGTTATTATATAATCCGCATAGGATGTTTTTTTGGTTATTTTTATTTAAAATTTAAGAAATTTGATTTTTTAAAAAATAAAAATTTAGAATTAAATAGCTTTCTATGAATATCGGCTCGTGTGCATGAAATATTAGATTATAATTTTTAAAATTATAAAATAATTTAAATAAAATTCAATTTCAACCTTAATTAAGACATCTTCCCGAAGCTTTTGGTCCGCCTGATTTTTAATACGATATTCACTGTCCCTGTCGGCTCTGAGTCTGAGACTCGAATATTCTAAGCTTCAAGCCCACAGTTATTTAACAGTTCAGAAAAAAATAAAAAAAAATAAAAAAAGGGAACCTCACCTCATCACTTCACCGCCACACCTTCCTTAAAAAAGCTAAAAAACAAGTCAATACTCGATACTCTCCCACCGTTGTCATACGTACGCTTAACCCACTCCACCTTCCATTAAAGCTCTCCATTTTCAATACACAACTCAGTTCTCTATATAATTCACACCTCTTCCCCTTCAATCTAACCACTAGTAGTAGTGCAACGTGCAACCACCACCATGGACTCCGGCGCCGGCGAGATTCGCATCCAACAAGCCCGCCGGTTACCGGATTTCCTCCAGAGCGTCAATCTCAAGTATGTCAAGTTGGGGTACCACTATCTTATCTCTAATCTGTTGACTTTGTGTCTTGTTCCGTTAATCGTCGTGACGTCTGTCGAGGTCTCACAGATGGACGTTAACGATCTCCGTCAACTTTGGGTTCACCTGCAGTACAACCTCGTCGGTGTCGTCACGTGCTCCGCGATCCTGGTCTTCGGAGTCACCGTCTTCATCGTGACCCGGCCCCGACCCGTTTTCCTCGTTGACTACTCGTGTTACCGAGCACCCGAGAGTCTCAAGGCTCCGCGTCACCGTTTTATGGAGCATTCCCGGTTGACGGGAGACTTCGACGAGTCATCCCTCGAGTTCCAGCGGAAAATTCTCGAGCGTTCCGGCCTCGGTGACGAGACTTACGTGCCGGAAACAATGCATTACCTGCCTCCACGACCGTCGATGGCAGCGGCGAGAGAGGAGGCTGAGCAGGTTATGTTCGGCGTCTTGGACAACCTGTTCGAGAACACAAAGGTAAATCCTAAGAACATCGGAATCCTTGTCGTGAACTGTAGCTTGTTCAACCCCACGCCGTCTTTGTCTGCTATGATAGTGAATAAATACAAATTGAGGAGTAATATACGGAGTTTTAATCTGGGTGGCATGGGGTGTAGCGCGGGAGTGATCGCGGTGGATCTAGCGAAAGATTTGTTACAGGTTTACCGGAACACGTACGCCGTCGTGGTGAGTACAGAGAACATAACCCAGAACTGGTACTTCGGGAACAAGAAGTCTATGTTGATACCCAATTGCTTGTTCCGCGTCGGAGGTTCGGCCGTTTTGTTGTCCAACAAATCCTCCGACAAGAGACGTTCAAAGTATAGGCTTGTTCATGTGGTGAGGACTCATCGTGGAGCCGACGACAAGTCATTTCGATGTGTCTACCAGGAGCAGGACGATACAGGGAAGACTGGTGTTTCCCTATCAAAAGAATTAATGGCCGTGGCTGGTGGGGCTTTGAAGATCAACATCACTACGTTAGGACCTCTGGTCCTACCCATCAGCGAGCAGCTTCTGTTCTTCTCGACTCTGGTATTGAACAAACTGTTCAGAAAGAAAGTAAAGCCATACATCCCAGATTTCAAGCTGGCGTTTGATCACTTCTGTATACACGCCGGTGGCCGAGCAGTGATCGACGAGTTGGAGAAGAACCTCCAACTCTCGCCGGTTCATGTGGAGGCGTCGAGGATGACCCTCCACAGGTTCGGTAACACGTCGTCGAGTTCCATATGGTACGAGTTGGGGTACATGGAGGCTAAAGGAAGGGTGCGAAAGGGACATCGTGTGTGGCAGATTGCATTCGGGAGTGGGTTCAAGTGTAACAGTGCGGTGTGGCAAGCTCTCAGGACGGTGAAGCCGTCGGTCAACGGTGCTTGGGAAGATTGTATAGACAGATATCCAGTGAAACTGGATACATAGGATTTACTTCATAGGTGTCCTGTGAAGTGTTATGTCTTTTTCTTAATAGATCTTGTCACAGCTGTCCTACTTTGATCCTGTCTTTCTTTTTTTCTTTTTTCTTTTTTTTTTGATTATATTAGGTATCCTAGCTTAGCCGGACTAATCCTAATCCTCTAAGATCCCACCCCAAGAACTCTAGAGGATGTAAATCTGTCTTTCTAAGTTGCTGTTCTTGATGTTCATATTAGTTAATTTTTAATAATTTAAATTTTAAAAAATAATTATTTAAAATTTTTTATAACTCAATTTTCAAAATCGGATAATGTTAATATATTTAATTATTGCTTTTAGTGGCAGCCGATCTTGACCGAAATCCAGAAAGCTTACAACCTCAGAAAAAGGTAAAGATTTTCCTGAAGCACACAAAACAGCAGCTAGAAATTGTTTACTTTTCAAAACATGGATGAATGATTGAGATTCGATCTTCTGTCCCGATTAAGATGTTTTTATTGCGTTCTATTTAGAAACCGTTTGCTTTTTAAAGTACAGATTGCTATTTGATTGACAACAGAGTCATTGTAACAGAAGATTTGATGTGATCTGATTTCAATTCTCGCATTAATGTTAGTATACGAGAATAGTGGTAAAGTCGCTTACTATACAAAGTGTCTCGGGTATTAGTAAGACTCACACGGAGTATTATTTATTATTTACTTGCTGGATTTATATATTATTATCAGATAGCCATTTTCAAAGATAAGCAAGAAAGGAAAACCAAATAATATTAAGAAATTCCTGATGTCAACAATTGAATAGGAACTGAAAACAACAAATAAATAGATCACTTTGATACAACAGTTACATCAGAAGACTTGGAGAGTTGGAGGGGGTAACTCTTCTTTGACCTGGAAAATTTGGCATTTCTCCTGTAAAGATTTTGACTTTATTGTTTCCCTTGAAAATGGAAGTTTATCCAAAACCAACAAAGGTAAAGGAATGAAAGAAATAATCAACATTGTCATCTGAAGGAAGTTTGTATTTCTTCCAGTGTTCTTCCTTTTGTCTCGGGGACAAACATGCTCGTAAACACGACCGTGAAAGCGCTCACAATCATGTAAATGGTAAAGGTTCCTGCAGTTAAAGATGGAGATAAGATGATCCGAGTAAGCATTCCGGTGACATTTAGTTGTGTTGTTTATTTCATACATTTGCAAGTGTGCATATAAGCTTCAGTCTATGTGCATACAGAAAGAAACACAGAGATGCCAGTCAATTAAGAGGTTTAGGGGTTTACAGACCTCCAGCGCTCCACGTTAAAAGCAAGTTTGCAGTCATTGTGATCAGCCAGGAGACGAACCAATTGGCAAGCGTTGCTACACTTCCGGCGAGGCCCTTGATATTTATCGGAAGAATCTACATTGACATTTTAATCGCATCCATTAGCCACGTAACGACAATGTTATAATTTGTTCTCATGCAGGTCATGATAAAAGCTTCAAAACTTGTTCATATTAATGCATTAGGCTAAGAAATGCCAGAGATTGACTTTTTGCTGGATTGCATAAAACGGATTGCAACTTTACATAACAAAGTAAGCATTAAAATCCTAGACCATGTTCAAGATATTGTCCTAACAGATCTGTTTGTTATCACAAAGATATGAAAAGACTTAAAAATATCAATACCTCGGACATTATAATCCATGGAATGGGTCCCATTCCTAAAGAAAAGGAAATTGCCAGAGCCTGAAAGAAAAGAAGGGAGAGGCAGAATATAAGAAACTGGAAATGATAGAAGTAGAAAACCGAAACAATGTCATCTCTATACATAACACATACCACAACTCCAACAAGTGATAAGATTCCAGTTATGGTATACAAGGTAGAGCCTTCTGATACAAAACCCTGTATGAATAAACATTGAGAAAGTA
>JAOSBN010000002.1:1382359-1393265 GCA_027563595.1 Erythroxylum suave | reverse complement strand
AACAAGAAAATATTATCAAAAGTTGATAAACCGTCTGATAGATTAGATTTTCAAATAACCCAAAATTAGTACTGTATCTTGTATGATATTCCAATATTAGTACTGTCTCTTGTATGATATTCTGTGTAAAAAAAAATCTTGTTCATTACTCTTATGAAATAATAATTACACTTGATATAAGATATCAATTATTTACCTTTTGTAAATATTTGCATTATATTGTTTGTGAAATGTTCAATAGTATCATCAATATCATTAATAGACATAAGAAATGAAATAAGATATATATCTATATCGAAATCTATATCCATATATATATATATATATATATAAATATATTATATATAGATATATAACATAAGTGATAATATCTATCACGTAAGAACATGATATATATATATATATATATATATAGATATAATATATACCGCTGATGTTATTTATATGAAAATTCTAATTAAAAAAAACCTTATTAACAGATATATATACTAAACACTAACATTGTTCCCAAAAACATTAACAAAAGCTTTATGAATTATTCTGATTCATCTTTATATTAATTCAATTCTTGATTTCATTCAGAAATGGATAGCAATACAAAAAGACGTAAAAAGTATGCTGAGATGCCAGAACATGAAAAAAAAGAACTTCTACGTCGACTTAGAAAAGCTCGTGCTACAAAAAAAAGAAACAGTAGTGTGGTTTCTTCCTTACAAACATCTTTACATCAACCTTCGTTTGCCACCACTTATAACCTACCGTGCAACGGTAATCTTTCTATGTGTCAACTGATTAACTAGAAAAAATAATTACCAATTTTCACGTTCATCATATTGATTCAACTGATTCCTTTCTTTAACTATAAACAACTCATCATAGAAACCCAACAATTCAAATATCTAATATCATGTTTTCCTAATTTCCATTGATCAGCTATATCTTCCTCTTCGATCCAACCTACCACAATGATAACTGATCTAAGTCAAGCTATAAATATTACGTCATCTATTATGTACATTTTCTATTATCACTTCACAAAGTGACAACCTTTGTCTAAATTTTTGCCAAAACACTGAAGTATGTCCAAGAAACTAACCAATTCATATTTTGTTAATCGATCCTCGCACTTTGATTTAATCCATCACTTTCAATTAAATCTCAAAATTCACAAATTCTTATGGAGAGGTAGATAAATGTCTTATGAATCCCACGTTTCGAAAATCAAGTCAATCGGACATCAGATGGCCAAGTTATAAGCAAAAGAGTGGAGGAAGGAAGGGTAAGCCAGCAACTCACCCATATACACAACTCGCCCACATAAACAGCTCACAATCGCGATATGACAGGTTGAAACGTCGCGATTGTGACTCCTTGCCCTCATCACGATCGCGATCACTTTTTCTACCAGAAAATGTCATAAATGCATATACAGTCATTTTTCATGTGCAAAAGTCACTATTCACATGTATGCGCATGCTAGATTATGCATTAACATGTAAAGGCATTTCTAAAAACCCATTCACCACTCAAAAATTACTATTCTACCCTTCACATCGATGATGAGATGTTACATATTACATACATTAATATTTGAAATGTATTAAAGAAATCATTAGTAATTTTATACAATAATAATGATAACATTAAAATATCTTATTCAAACTGATATATTGTATTAACTTATTACTATTGAACAAATGATAAACATAACAATACTAAAATGACACCATCTACATATGTGGCAGAGTTTAATAATTATTGATGAAATAAGAAGCAAAATACTCGTTAAAATTATAGTGGGCATATCCATAAGGATAACTACTGCGCATTTGCGCAGTGTATACCTGCTAGTTTTAATATAATAACTATAAATATAATAACATATTTGTACTATAAATATTCAAGAAAAACAATAAAAGAGTTAATAAAAATAGGTTGGGTATGTGTATGTATTGGTTCGGGTTACCACTAGGCCCATATCCACTTCAATTTTTCAGCATCCATTTAAAATCCACTTTTTCAATCTCTATGTCCATTTTTTTGAGTCGAGTTGTGCAAATATTAATCGGAATTGACAACCCACTGTCATTCCTACCCATAATAATGGTGATAGGTATGGTTGACTACCGAGCACGAATATCAAATCTTTTGCTTTAATTATAATGTTCTTATCATGTTTCATTTAATTTTATATACATTTTTACGTAGATCTTATATAAATATATGAATAAAATTTAATATAATATGATTATAATAGAGAAGCTAAAATAGAGGATTTGATATACACCGAACACAGCTTGGCTTAAGCCCGGCTTGACATTTTTGGTGAATGTTATATCAATTCAAAATAATTAACTTATTCAGAATATTAATGTAGCATAGTGAAATAAGGACATCTTCTAAAGAATGGTAGTTTATTTCTTTTAAATAATTTAGTTAAAAAAGGAGGTTTGAAATTGACGTTAAAACGTAATATTAAAAATAACAAAAATGAATTGCTTTGAATTTAATTAAAATAATTTATATCTACCTTAATTCATTCAATTGATTATTGATCGAAAAGTAATTCAACACATTTGTGAATAAATTGGTTCTAGTTATTAAGAACAAATCTATAATAACTAATATTTCTTTACCTTATATGGTAATCATGAACAAATCCAATAATCATTCCCTAATCAAAAAACAACCTCAGAAGCAACCCGTAGGATTTAGCATCTCGACAATCTTAAAATCTAGAAAGACCAAATCTAACTGACAAACTCAACAAATGATTTATTGTAATCAGATTAATTAATTCCACGATATAGATTAAACTTCTTAACAAGAAAATAAAATTATATTAATTGTCAATTATTTAAAATCAATAAACAATTACAAATTCGTCGTTTTAATAAACAGCAAATTATTTCAAGATTATTAAATATAGCATCTATTCAACAAAACCCAAAACTATTATAAAATTACGGAATTTAGGAAATAATTAAATATCCATGCACGATTGAATTCAATAAAACCTATTCGATCTACCGATCAATGTAGAATCAAGGTTTCAATATAATAAAATAAATAAAACAAAAGATGTCCCTCTTTTTTTTTTAAAAAAAAACAACGCGACTGTGTTCTATTTATTTAAAACTCCACTCATCAAAACCCTTGTTGCTGCTTCTCACTACGTTTGCGTTTTGCTGGCGAAACGATGGCGTTTCTTCCTTACCAAACGTCCTCCAGCAGCTGCGTGTTGGTCCCATTTGAGCTGGTTACATCTTCTGGTACTACGTCGTTTCTCATCTGCTGCGTAACCTGCGTTTCATCTTGGTTGTGCTGCGTTTTAGTCTCCCTGCCTTATTCGTGCGCTGCATTTTTGGTCTCCCAGCAAGGCAGCAACTGGCTTATGCACCGCCGTATTGCTTTTAATTCCTACGACATGTTTTTGCTACTTTTCTCCAAAATAGCTCCATATTTCCTAACTTTCAAAAATAATGTAAAAATATCATAACCTGGACAATATTTATCTAATGTACTCCAAAAATATCTCAAATTAATATGTTAATTAATAACTTATCAATCTTTTACTAAGATCGGACTGATCAAGTCCAATATAATAGGGTTAGAGATAATTTAATAAATACCCGAGTCTGAATCGACCCATTTTGACCTGTTTCTTACTTTTTATTTAATTAAACTTAAAAAACGTTGTGGTTTATCACAAAAAGATGTCATTTTAAAGATAATTGTCAAGTATCAGATTGCGTCAGGCCTAGGCTGTCTAAGTCTAAACTCAATCGAAGGCCTAATTTTTTGAAAAAAAAGCTAGGCCATGTGCTCGATTAACTTAGGTTGAACCGAAGCGGGCTCAATTGTCATCCCTACCTTTGTATGGTTCATTTGATGGGACAAAATCTTGTATTTGATTTATGACTTTAAAGTTTTGAAAGAAAAAAATTCAATTAAAAATAAAAATGCTAATTATATTCGATAAACACTTTAAATATGATTTCAAAAATCTACATAAAACAATCAAAGGTAAAATAGTATAACAATCTTGCCAAGAAATTAACCCATGTTCTACTTTAAAATTAAACTCTGACCTTATTTGACAATAAACAAATTGTATTAGATGTTAGCTGATTTTATCAATGGATTATATTAGTTAATTTGACCAATGGATAATACCAATTGTTTATTTAAATATTTGGTACAATTAGCTGTATATGTGTAAAATGACTTATGAGAGTACGACTTAAAAAAATTTGTAACGATATGAGTATTATATCTTAATATTTCTTTAAATAGTCTCATAAGAATTTAAAATTTAGATATTTAATTTCACAAAATTTAAGTTTATAACTATAATAAAAAATAAAGAAACAAAAATTAATTAATTAATAAAAGACGATAACTTGAGTAATTTGTAATAACTTTTAGACACAATCGTCTTTTCATCTCTTCTGTAAGAGAATTTTAAAAAACAACAGATTGAGTTCAATCCGTCAACTCAATCAATTGATTATTAAACATGATTATCAATGATTTGATATTGTCAAATAGTCAAACACCTCTCATCATCGTCATCATCACCAAGTCCGAAATCCCACAATGAAGTAAGGTCTGGAGAGGTTTGATAGTATGCAGCTTTACTCCTACACAGTAGAGAGACTGTTTCTAGTGGACCCACATGTAAATGAGACAATATACGAATGATGCAGGTTTCAGAGAAAAGGTAAAATTAGCACGGAAAAAATTTAAGTAACTAAAATTTCAATAAATCCATAAATAAATAAGGTTAAAAGATAAAAAACGTAAAGAAAAACTATGCAAATGTGACAAGAAGATTTTAGAAAATAAATAAATAAATAAAAATGTGATAAAATAACTAAATACATAATAAATAAATAAATACCTCTCAATTCTCAAAAAATAGCTGATTCGTCATTTACCAAATAAGTCCTTTGTCTTCGGTTAAATTTCACATAATAATCCTTTAAATTAAGATTTAAAAATATTATTACTATAGTATCAACTTTTTGAAATGTATTAAAACTTTAAATCACAAATTTTTCTTATCATAGAATAAAATTTATAATTTATAACTATAAAATTTTTAAAAGTTACAATTTGATCCTAATTAATTTAATTGGAATTTGCAACAAAGGACAAAAGCTTTTCGAACAATTATTTAACGAACTAATTTCCAATTATATCAGTACTGACAATAATTTAAATCGAGTTTAAATTTAATCTAAATCTTTCTCAAATTTAAGTATACATAAATTTTAAATTTAAGTTAATTTAAAATGTGAACTAAAAAGGGAGAGTTAATGAGTGCACACTAGAAATGGTAAGTACATCTACTTGTCAACCTTGTTGGTTGGACTGAAAGATGTGTTAGTTGCAACCTATGTCACAATTTGCCAAATTAGGAATTACACATGTTGAAGAGAATGACAACTGACAAAGTATACTTCACCTAAAAATTAAATTCCAATTAGCTGTATAAGTGTGAAGGGAAAGCTATTAATTGCCTAAAGTAGGCACCAAATTTAATTTGTCCAATTCAAAGTATTGAGAAGTTTCCTAGGATGGTCACAAAGAGCTTCTAATACAATAAATCAAAGATTTTTCAAAAATTGAAATTATTTTAAAAATTATACTTTTAAAATGTCTGGATTTTTTTGTATTTAAAATTAAAATCTTTAGTCAAGATGAATTTATTTTTAATGTCTAAATATTAGTTTAATTAGGGAGTAATGATTTATTAAATATATCTGAAATAACATAATTATCATGTTCATCTTTAATCTTAAGTGCTTTATATATATTTAAAAAAGGAGTCTTTCAGTCACATTACCAAGAGCCTCGTTTGAAAAAAATATGACGTTTGGGGGATTTACGAGAACTAATTAGTAAATTTTAGTTACTTTTAGACCTATTTTTATATAAATTTAAAATTTTCAAACTTTATAATGATATAAAATTTTTTAGGAGGACCAAGGCCGAGTTGACCTTCCCAAACTCGAGCCTAACTCAACTTGTGCCTCAAAAATTATAAGAAAAATGACGTTGCTTTTAAAAAAATCTTCATTTTCTATTTTAATTTTGGAAAACTAAAAAAATTAGACAGGGTCGAGATGAGTCGAGCTTCAGGTTGCTTCAAGCCGATACCCTGGAAAAAAAAATCAAACCCTAATCTATTGACAACTTTTATTTTTTTCATTTTTTAAAGATTTTAAAAATATAATATTTAGTTATTATATAAAAATTTAAATTTAAATTATACAATTATACATATTGAATAATAATTCAATATAATGAAATTATGTGGCCAATTGATATATACATATATATATATATATATATGTTATGAAGTCTAATATTAAAAAACAAAATTTAAAAATATTTTTAATTCATAATTTGTAATATTTAAAATAGTTAATTAAATTTGTAGGAAATTATGATTTATCTTCCCAACAATTAATTGAAATGGGCCCCCGTTTAGTTGTTCCAGATGGGCCTTGTAATCACCCAAACTCGTTTGGTGGGCTTAGTTTGGCAGCCCAAGACTAGACAAGGAAAGAGGAAAAGTTCACGCGCGTAGTAGGAGCGTAGAGACGACAGGAACTGAATATCGTCCACTTACTTCCCTTGTCGGAGGAGGATAAAATAAGGAAAAGGTTTGAAACAAAACTGTGTAAAGAAACAGACAGCAGTTGTCTGTCTCTTGAAACTACGTCTAGTCCTAACTTCCGACACCCCACACACACACACACAGTCTTTTCATTGTCATGCCGTTAATTTGACCACAAACCACCGTTCAATCCCCGGCGCCGTAACCATCGCCGTCACCGCCACCGCTAGATCTCTCTATCTCTTTGTTTATTTTCTTCTTTTTGCTATATTAAGTTTGGTCAACTAGAACTAGGTTTCAGTGATCGCACATGGGCGAGCAGTCCCAACACAAACCGCATCCCCACGTCCATGTACAAACAGAGTCCCACTCTTTGCCACAGCCCCTCCATGACTCCGCCGCTGAATTGGCCACTATCCCGCCACAAACAGCTGGTCCTCCGGCGAAAATCCCATCTCGTCCGCGTAAAATCCGCAAGCTTTCACTGGAAGATGCCTCTACAGCCACTGCCAGCGCCAGTGCTGTTTCCAACCAGACTTCGATCACTGCCACCGAGACCGCCAAACAGACGAAGTCAAACAAAACCAGAACCGTCCAGCAACGAGCAATCGTCGTCGCGGCGCCACGTGTGGTGGCGAGATCACTCTCGTGCGAGGGTGAGGTGGAGAACGCGATTCGGCATCTACGTGAATCGGATCCACTTTTGGGGTCACTAATGGACGTCCATCCACCACCAAGCTTCGAGAGTTTTGACACACCCTTTTTAGCCCTAACGCGAAGCATTCTCTATCAGCAACTAGCTTTGAAAGCGGGAAGATCCATCTACGCTCGATTCATCGCTCTTTGTGGTGGAGAATCCGGAGTGCTTCCAGAGACGGTCCTGGCTTTGACTCCACAACGGCTTAGACAAGTTGGGGTTTCTGGTCGTAAAGCGAGTTATCTTCATGATCTTGCTAGAAAGTACCAGAATGGGATACTATCCGATTCCGCAATTCTTAGTATGGATGATAAGTCGCTCTTTACCATGCTTACTATGGTTAATGGGATCGGTCTGTGGTCTGTGCATATGTTTATGATTTTCTCGCTGCATAGGCCTGATGTTTTGCCAATTAATGATCTTGGTGTGAGAAAAGGAGTCCAATTGCTTTACAATTTAGAGGAACTGCCACGGCCGTCACAGATGGATCAATTGTGTGAGAAATGGAGACCTTACCGTTCTGTGGCATCGTGGTATCTATGGAGGTTTGTGGAGGCAAAAGGGTCACCTTCGAGTGCGGTGGCAGTGGCTACTGCTGCTGGCTTGACCCAGCAGCAGCAGGAAGAACAGGAACAGCCGCAGATTCTTGATCCAATTAATGGCTTACTCAATCTTGGGTATGTACAATACCTGCCAATTTGATATCACCATACATTGTTTAGAGGACAATTGGCTTTTAATATTGCATTGTCGATATAATTTGGTTGAATTTCGTTACAGTTCTTGTAGTTGAAAGGTTGTGTTTGTTGTTAGTGATATGCAGGGCTTCTTTTAGTTGTTATAGATACTGATTACTTTTATGTCTCATAGTTTCATTCTTGGAGGCTATCCAAGTTAATAGTTGATTTTGTGAATTGATGCAAGTCCATGACTAATGAGCTTGGAAGTTTTTCATGTTGTAAAGTAACTTCTCATTGCTATTCCTCGTCTTTGCTTCCCATTTAAGAAGTTATTTTTGTTGACAGTTGAGACATCTTGAAAGGATTAATGACATAAAAACATGCAAGAAGCTAATATCTATAAATGTGTTCCCCAACAGTTTGCCTAGGGTTGATGTTTTGTCTATCAACTCACAGAGAATTATAGATCTTCTCCCATAAAGCTCATCCGATTTCCCATACCACTTGATCATGATTCATGAAGTACAACAGTATATAAACATGGACAGTAATTCACTCTTTACTTGGTTTACGAGGCGTAACTGCAGTTAATGATCAAACAACATTTACAAGCGTCCTGCTTTTTCAAGAATTTTACTTTGTACTTTAATAATGCTCGTAGAACTTAAGGCTCGAAGGCTAAGAGAACGAGCTTCGGAACATGTTGACTCCTATTATTAGTTAGTATCCGCAGCTATATCCCACACTTGGTGAAAAAAGTATGCTAAAGTTTCTTTTATGATATAGTATTGTCCCAATCACACATTCTTTTTTCTTTTTCCTTTTTCATCTGTTACTCTACATTTTTATCATATGGAACAGTGATTCTTCATTATATCTGAACTGGAGAATGGTTGTTGAAGTGTATAACTGTGAATAGGTGATAATGTTGGCATGTATGACTATCAGTCAAAATTCGATTCGAAGATTCAGAGATTTGTTTATGTTGTTCCTCCTGATTTCCTACTGTAAGAGTGCTGATTCTTTGTTGTCATGAGTAAAGGGTTTTCCGAACCTAGTCATTGATAGTAGATATCATATTTCTTCGCATTTGATCATCTCATGGTTTTGTGTAACATCAATGAATCTTTCTTCTATCATGCTACGTGACATAGGGCCTGCGCTTGGGGACAGTGATGCCATGGATGATGGATTTGGAGCTAACCTCTTTCCAGTTTTGAGTGATTAGTTAGCAGTATAAGAAGGTAAATTGGTCATCCTGGAAAGCTTGTACATTCAAGGTTTTGATAGAGGTATGTATAGACTTTTTGTAATATTGTGTACCGAAATGCTCGGAAAATTGAGTGGGTGACGGAGACGTTAACGTTATCACGACCGTGACCTTGGTACAGAGGTGGAGCTTCTAACTGGGATCAATCTGACCTTCCTTATGTTAAAAATGTTCTGTGGTCGTTGTCACAAGACTGGAGTTTGTTGTCCTCTCCTGAATTTGAAGAGCTTTAGCCTCTCTGTAATGGAATCTAGTAATGTCAATGAATTTTGATTTGGACTGACATGGCCTTGTCTCCAAATTAAGAGCACTCTTGTTTGCTAAATTATGTATTTTATGTTTTCTAATTTATAATCTTATTTTTTTAATATTTTTAAATAATTCTTTATTATTAAATGATTTCCTAAATAAAAATAATCTATAAAATTACAAAAGATGTAATGATGATAAATAATTAAACTAAATTTTAAGTGAAAATGGCTGTTTTTTAACTTTAAAAAATAAAAAATATATAATTAATATAATTCGGGCATGACGATTGGTCGGGCCTGGACCAAACCTGAAGCTCAATAGAGTCCTATTTACAAGGAGCATTCGGGCTAAACCATCTTCCATTTCTCCGTCTCATGGATTTGCAGAGAACTGCACCTTTCATTCTACAGCTCGGGGAAGCCATACCGATTTCTCCAATATTCCTACACACAAGAAGCTATTACCGACTGCAAGACTGGACAAGGACAACGATCCAGCCATGAACGTGGCTGCTGTGAACGAAGAGGCAAATGAACTTGTCCACGATGGAGTTGAAGGTGAGATATGGTTTTCATCACCGAGCAACTGTTCTGGTTACCTCGGCCATCCATCTTTAACTCGGGAGTTAATTCAGGGGCTAAATTCTTAATTTATGATAAAATTAAATTTTGATCCGTAAAATTGGAGAGAATTAGTAAGGGTGATGGATGTAGGACATCCCGCCAATCTCATTGGCGGGGTAGGAGGACGTGGCTGCCACCCCGCCATTGTAAATGGCAGGGTGGCCAGATAGGACCACCCTGCCATTTCTGTCGCCGGGTCGCGATCGCGACCTTTGAAACGGCTGGGTGGACACGCACCCAACCTTTTCAAGTTGCCTGGTCGCGATCGCGACCGCGATGACTTTTTGAATTAGCGTCGCGAGGGCGACCCTCACCCAAGGGACGCGTTGCAGTTGCTGGCAACTCGCGAGGGCGAGGCCTCGCTTTCGCGAGGTTAATTCAAAAAAGATATCGCGGTGGCGATATCGATCGCGATCGCGAACTCTCCATTTGTGTTGCATGTCCACCCAGCCATCACAAATGTCGCGATCGCGAGAGACGCCCTCTTCATTTTTAAGGAAATTGATTGTCACCCTCGTGCATAAGCACCAGGGTGTCATGCTGCCGCACCAGGGTGAGATATCGATTTCTTAAGAACGAAGCTGTCACCCTCGTGCTTGTGCACGAGGGTGACAACTTACCCTCATGCTGCTGCACGAGGGTGACATATCGATTTCATAGAAGCGAAGATGTCACCCTAGTGTACAAGCGAAGTGTAATTTTATTTTTTTAAAATACAATGAAAAAATAACTATATAATTAATGTCTTAATTATTA
>JAOSBN010000002.1:1361240-1382259 GCA_027563595.1 Erythroxylum suave | reverse complement strand
AATGTATCATCTTCTGAAGTGTCATGTGGACTTGGAAACACAGATGTTGTTGTCGATAAACTTCATAGCTTCATCTTCGTGCTTCCTCGTATGTGTGTGTGTGCGAGGAGCTTAATTTCTTCTTTCATGGAGGCAGTTAAAGACGGGGAAGACAAGATCGAAGAGAAGGCGGTGGAGAGAAGAAGTTCGATGAAATGAACAATAAAGCAGCCTTTTGTACATAACCGGTTGGACCTGTTTGACAAAAAACCGGCCAGTTCGCTAATAAACCGGTCGGTTTTAATATATAGAGGTTATTAGGTGAAACCGAACTGGATCACTGGACGGTTCAAACTTTTTCCGGTCAGACCGGCCTGTCCGGTCTGGTTTTTAAAACCTTGAATTGTATTTTTTGATTTTTCAATAATTTATCGGTTAAGTTATGTGATTTCATCTAGTTATGGGTAATAAATTGACCAAATAAATGATCTAAATCAATGGGTCAAAGTCTAGGAAAAAAATAAATCTCAATTAGTCTGAACCGAACCCATATCAAGTTTGTGATGAGAAAGCTTGATATGAAAATTATATATAAAAGTTAAGGTCTTCTACAATTGCTTATATCATTCGTAAGCATACGGATCCTCTGATATTAAGATTTATGTCACATGTTTAGCAAGGTTACTTAGTTGTCCTAGTCTTTAGGAAGTCAGTAAAGTGTTGCTAAGATTTTGAGTCACGATAGTAATAGTAGGTAGTTTTTATTAATGCTTTTGTGACCCATGTTAGCCATTATGCGTAAGCCTTATATAAGGCCTTGTTTTGATAAGTTAATGCAAGGGTGTAAGTAATTAACGTCGTTTTTCTTTTATCTCTTTGTTCTCATCTTCTCTACTCACTCTTCTTTCTATTGTTTATATTCAAAAATTCTAACATCTGACTTGTCAAGAGCGCTTACATTTTAAGAAAATTGTAGAAAGGCGTTAACTACGTGTCGGTGATCGTTTTTTGTAAAGGTCCCGGATGATTGGTGCTTGTTTTGATCAATGAAACCAAAATTAAATATTCCTTGTTTTTTTTGTAATCCTTTCATAATTGATCCGGGATATCTATTATATACTAATTGTTGGATTCTATATAGAAGTCCTCTATGGGACTTCCCGTTCGCAAAAAATGCACAAGCCTTGACAAAATACATTGGAAAGGCTAGAGGAAAACTTAAGCCTCGCTGCATATTTCTAACTGGTAATGGGTAAACTTTTAGATTGTCGACAGATGTTTTAATCAAAGAGCCTCTTCATTCAGTTCCTGATTTTCAAATTTCCAAGAATCCTAAAATTGTAAATGCAGATGTAACTCTTGGGTTAACAGTTCTGAAGCAACTCCATAATAGCAACTGCTTCTCGAGGTTGATCCAATCAATTTCCAGCTTCGGTTTAACAGGACAACCAGACAGAATTTTGTGGAATTTAGAACAATCTGGACAGTCCTCTACAAGATCAGCTAAGCTAGTTTACACAATAGAACACCCCCAAGTTCCTTGGAATCGAGCAGTATGGTGCAAGAACCATAACCCTGGACATGCCCACAATCTTTAGCACGCATTCAAACTACGGCTAGCGACCATGGACAAGATTAGCAAGTTTCTGCAGATCCCAAATAGGTGCCCCCTTGTGTAAAATTCAAGACGAAACTCGTAACCATCTTTTCTTCTCTTGTTCGTATACATCCACAATTTGGAAACCATAATGACACATTGTGGCATATTTGATCCTCCAACTGTTTGGTAGGATATTACAGCATGGAGTACGCAAATTAGGCTTATGTATGAAGGGGATCGTTGGTTAGTTCTTATAGCCTATAGTTGCTGGAATTTGGGATGAAAGAAACACCAGAATTTTCAGATCCAACTCCAACTCTCCCCAGGATCATAATGCACCTTCAGTTATACAAAGATGAGCAAAAATTCAGCAACATAATTCTCAGGGACTGGAAAGTCTCCTGAAATGATTTGATGGCAATCTGAGCTTACCAGTTATGTTCCTGTCTGATGCATGTGATCAATCCATTCCTAAGAGTGTTTGATTTGGTTATACTTTCAAGCTGAACTTTGCTGGCCTTTGTGTCATTATGTATTTACATTTTTTTCATTTAATGAATTAACTTTTATTTAAAAAAAATCTGGAATTAGTGTGACCATAGAAAGAGAATCATCATCACATGCCTAACAATTTGGGATTTGCAAAAGAGGTGATGTCAGGTCAGATCAGGTCGGGTGAGGTGAGGTGATGGGAAGTAAACAGGAAAAAGATGGAAGTGGAAGAAGAAGGCATGCAGGTAGGCTTTTTTGTCTGGTAATCTGAAAATGGAACATCGACAGTGAAATTAGATAGGAGAAGTGAGAAAAAGGAGAGGAATGAGAGGGAGGAACAAAGCCATCGAGTGCATGTCAGGAAAAAACAGGGTTTGGGGGCAAGCGTGGTGTTGCATTGCAGTAGAGGAAGTCCCCACCTTTGCAAAATATCTGAAAATTTGTAAAACCTAACAATAGTTTGTTTGGTCCATTGGAGGGGAAAAGTCAAGTGGGTGAAAAGATAAGAGAGAGAGAGAGAGAGAGAGAGAGAGAGAGACAGTCATGGAGGACAAGAGTAAAGTGGGACCTAAAATGGCAGAGCCTGTGAGAAGGATGAACATGACGTTGTCGGTATTAGGATTGCTCTCTCTCTCTCTCTCTCTGTCACAGACTTACTTACCTATTCTTAATTACCCTTCTCAGTCTCACTCACTGGCTTCATCTCAAGCAACCAAGCTGTCTCTTGTTGGGTGCGTAGTTGCCTTGTTGGAAGCACTGAAGCAGCTCACTCCTTCCCTTTCTCACAAAAACACAAACACTTTGTCTACTCTCCTTTTTCTCCTTTCTTCCCTCTGATGCTTGTTGTGGGCTTTGTTTTAATGGAGTATCCTAGCTTGTGGAGGTAAGTTAAAAACAAAGACTTGATTTGGCGTCTCCAAATCTCTTCAAGAGACTGTGAGTTAGACTTAGACCTCGTTCATCTTCTGATAATTATGTGAAATTCCAGGTTTTCTCTCTCCTTGTTATAACTGATAACTACTGTGTTTCAAAAGCTTGCGGCTTTTAGGAAACTAGTGTACTCGAGTAAATGGATTTTCAGTTCAGGTTCTATATCTTTCTGTTTCATGTTCTTCATGTCCAGGCATAAAAATCATGGAAGGTTCGGACATGGTGAGCTAGTGTCGATAAGGAGCTGATTTTGAAGTTAACCATCGTACTGCTTCGCGTTTACGAGTTCGAGGCGTGTGGATATAACGTCTTTTTATGGAGTTAAGGAGTCCAGAAAATGATGAGAGGACGTCTGTTCCTTCGAGTTATGGTCATCAATCGTCAGGAGTTGAGAGAAGCAAGGAGGGGAATCACAATGGCACAACAGTCGTAGGCTACAGTCAAACCCTAGATCAGCAGAACAGACCAGTTTCCAACACCAAAACAACAAATGTAAGATACCGAGAATGTCTCAGGAACCACGCAGCGAGTGTGGGAGGAAACGTGTTCGATGGTTGTGGCGAGTTTATGCCTGGTGGGGATGAGGGTACGTTGGAAGCTTTGAGATGTGCGGCTTGTGGGTGTCACCGGAACTTCCACCGGAAAGAGGTTGATGGCGAGACACAATTCAGTTCCAGTTCGCGAAGATCGTCTATGATTCACAGTCTGCAGCTGCCTCCGCCATTGCCCTCACCGACGATGCTGCACCATCAGCGATATCCAATGGGGCTGCACGCAAGTGCAAATATGGTTCAGCCCATGAGCGTGGCGTTTGGTGGAGGGAACGAGTCTTCGAGCGAGGATCTGAACCCGTTTCAGTCCAATGCCGAGGGAGTACCACCACCACCGCCGCCGTCTTATGGTTTTTCGAAGAAAAGGTTTAGGACTAAGTTTACTCCGGAGCAGAAGGACAAAATGTTGGAGTTTGCAGAGAAAGTGGGGTGGAGGATCGACAAGAAAGATGAAGAGGAAGTTGAGAGGTTTTGTGCAGAAGTTGGAGTAAGAAGACAGGTTTTCAAGGTTTGGATGCATAATAATAAGAACTCGAAGAAGCAGCAGCAGGATCAGCCATTGTTTTCAAGAACAGAACTTGATTGATTCATCTAAAGATGATGGTCTACTTGATGAAACAGAAACCAGAAATTTAACAGGAGTGGATCAGGTTGATTGATATCTGTGTCTGTGAGAGGTGTTTGCTCAGAAATGTGTACACTTTTCATGTGTAGTTCTCTACTTTCTTGCCTTCTTCACTCCATTGTTGCTTGAAATTTAAGCTTTTGCGTGATTATCCCATTAGAGTAAATTGAGTCTTCATTTCATTTCCTCCATTGATGCCCGGCAGAGCTTGGAAGGAAGCCATGATTCTATTTGTCCTTGGTGTTCTTGAGAATGCCATTAACATGGAAGGTATTGGTGTATTGCCACTGACAGTGGGGCTATAATTGCATGAAAACTCCTTTTCAGGAAACTAATTGAATGGGCCATACTGACCTTTCGCCTTATCTTTTCGCAACAACTTAATTTCCTTTTATAGTTAAACTATGCCTCCTATATAATTAAATCTTGTTCATATATTTATGTATAATTTAAATAAATATATGAATAAGATTGACTAGAATATGATAGAAATATCACAATCGAAACAGAAGATCTGAACTCTCTAATACACATGATTACAACAAGTGTAATTCAAGTTTTAATTAGCTTTTTAAGGTTTAACTTTAATCTTAACTCTAATATTTTGAAAATATTTAAAATAGATTCTCAATAAACTAAAATTTTCACATAATTATATTTTAATTAAGTGTTATATTATTATTGATGTAAAATTTTAATGTATTTTTAAAAGCTTATTAATACATTAAATTATTAAGTGTAGGTAATATTATGTCGAATAAGTCTACTACTAACAGATTTAAAAATAAAAAAGTATAATATCAGTATTAATATGATATTTAACTTATGAAAATTTAATTTTATTAAAATTTTAATTTATTAAATATTTTTTGAACATTTTAAAAATATTATAAAAGAATTTTAACGTTTTAAAGATGTTCTAGTTATATTTGGAAATATAAATTAAGAAAAAGATTCTTCTAAGAGTTTCAAGTTCCAAATGGTAAAGAAAATTTTAAATATCAACTTTTATTTTATATTTTAAGTAGAAATTTCTTACTAATGAATATATTATTTAATTGATTGATATTAATTATTAATGAGAATAATAATTAATAAATTTTAAATATTTATTTATTTTATAATTAAATTAAATTTAAAATATTTTAAATTTCATAATTATTTGACAAATGTAACATTAAATCTTCTAAATTTTAGTAAATATTTATATTTGATAATTAAAATATATATTAACAATAAATATTGTTTATTTATAAACTCCTTAGGTAGAGAGAACTTATACATATCAAAGCAATTGATAAAGTTGTTTTTTAAAGTTCAAGTTACGAAAATAACTTCTTTAAAAAATACAAAGAAAATGTTGTGTATATTATGACCCTCTTTTAATCTCACTAAGGGGTGAGCTTTGTGCATCGTGTATGTTGAGTTTTATAAATTACTTAGTATTTAATTATTAATGTTTATTTTGTAAAAATAAAAAATAACTGCTTAATTAATTTTTATTTAATAGTTCATTATTTTCAATACTGTAATTATATTTATGTTAACAAGTAAATTAAAATTATTTTACTTAAAATAGAAATAAAAATAATAAGAAAATAGAAACCAAAAATCACATTAAAGGAACAACAATACTATAGGGATTACGAGACCTTTTATTTTATTTTGATGGAATAGAGCGGAAAACCCTTTCTTCTCACGTATTACAAATTCATGGCCAAAACCTTAAAACATGCAGTCGGTGATGAACCATTTCAGGAATAAACACTTCTTCAAGATCTTTATGAGCTCGGTGCCTGAGCCTGAGAGCTTGGTGCCTTTGCCTGAGAGCGTGTTCCCAGAGAACGTGGTGCCTGAGCCGGTGCCGAAGCGGGACCTGAAGTTGTTGTTGGTGATGAGAGTACTGATGATTCACTCGATGGTGAACTTGCAGATATGATACCGGCGTTCCTGGAGTCAAACATGAAAACATTTAGTACACTAAAAACCTTATTATCCTCAAACTTTTATGATAATCCCAGAAATGGGATTCAAAAAGCTTACGCCATTTTTGTTTTGAGCCAGTTAGTCCACGTCCCGGAACCGGAGCTGGGGCTGATTTCCGTCGCACCCTCAGATTCTTCTTCGGTGTTCGACAGGGCTGCCATCGCGTCCTGCACCTGCGAGGCAGCTTCGTCTAAGCTCAACTGGCTAAGGATAGTGTCTGTGGAGCTATCGTCTTGTGCCAACGTTGTTTGGATTGAGAACAACACAACCATTGTCACAACAAAAACAACTGCTGCCTTTGCCATCTTTGTCTTCTTTTTTTTTTTTTCCTTATTAAAATCAGATTCTGAAAAGAAATGTGTTCGATGATTGAAATGCGAATTTGTTGGTTTTCATTTATAGTGTTGAGAGATAGCTATATTGGGTCAATGACAGGTTTTGTTGATTTCAAACCACTGGCTGCCATTGTTCACGCCGCCGTTTCTTTCGGTCCAACCGGTGATCTTAATTTGTGAATGCACATTTTGTCTGGTAGGTTTCGGTTTGACTCGTCAATGGCTCATATACTTCGTAGCCATTAGAGGCAAAGCTTGGATGACCTATCTGATTATCATTTTGATCGATTTTTGGTATTGAAACTGAATTTCTATTTTGTTGTGTTTTTAGTATCGTCATAAATACTTTAATTTAACTAAAATAAAGCCTTTTTAATTGTTATCACTAAAAGAGACGGAGACTTTTTGTATTTTGCTTAATTCTTCAAAAATTATATAATCTAATATTTTAAATAAAAACATGGTAGTTTTCACTAAAAACACAACAAAATAAAAATTCAGATTTAGTTTTCTAACTTTATAATTTGATTTAGTTTAATTTTATTATTAAAAACCAATCAAATTTTATAAAATAAAATAAATCGATTGATTTTTATTTAACAATATCTTTTTTATTTAAATTTTAAATTTCTTATCGATAAAAATAATATTTTTTAATCAATTTTCAAATTTTTTAATGTATTCAATTTTTAACCAGTTTTACGATGGTTTGATAATAATTGAACATTTTAAATCTTCAATTTTAAACCTCTTGTCTTATTGGTTTAATTACCGGCCAGATTTTAAAAACATTGTATGTAATATATGATGTAACTGGTCAATTTTATTAAAAGTGATAAAAATTAATATTTATATTTAAAAAATTTAATTAAAAATATTTAAAAAATAAAGTAAAGCCCTATATGACTCTTTAAAATTTGCATGAGACAATTGATATCACAAAAAGAGATGGGGACTTTTTGAATTTTGCTTAATTCTTCATAAATTATATAATCTAATATTTTTAATAAAAGCATAATATTTTTCACAAAAAACACAATATTAATTTGTAACCAATATTTTGAAAACCAAACTATTTCGACCAAACTAACGGTGAAAATTTTGGACAAATCAATTTTTAGATTCAGTTTTCAACTTTATAATTTGATTTGGTTTAATTTTTTTGGTTAAAAACCAAACAATTTTTATAAAATAAAAATTAATTTTTATTTAATAATATCTTTTAAAATTTAAATTTAAATTTTTTATAAGGAAAAGATAATCTTTTTTAATCATTTTTTAAATTCTTTAATTTATTAAAATTTTACCAATTTTATGATAGTCTAATAACGATTAAACATTTTAAACCTTAAATCTTAAACCTCTTGTCTTATTGGTTTAATTACCGACCAGATTTTAAAAACATCATATGTAATATATGATGTAACTGATCAATTTTATAAAAAATGATAAAAATTAATATTTATATTAAAAATTAAATTACAAAATATTTAAAAAATAAAGTAAAGCCCTATATGTCTCTTTAAAATTTGCATGAGATAAATTCTTAGGGGGTGCTTGGTTCATATGAAGTGCTTGGTTAATGGGTTTAGGAAAGGAAGGGTTCAATGGGTATGGAATGAAAAAATGGATAATTGGTTATATGTTATCGTTATGATATCCAACTTTTAGGTATTGTTTCATATTCCTCAAGCATGAGAGGATCATTCCTGAGGGACACTTCGTTCATCTTTTTATAAATATTTTATAATTAAATATAATTAATTAAAATAATAGTACAATAATATAATTAATTAAAATATAATTATTTAATATATAATTAATTATAATAATATTACAATATAGATTAATTAAATGTAATTAATTATATATATTTTTCTTCTTTTTAACAATTAAATATAACCGTTTAAAATATATTAAAAATTGATATAAAACAAAAATTTAACATACTTTTATTTTTCAATAGTTTAACAAACTAACCACTATTATTGTTAATGGTAATAATTTATTTGTTTTCACCAATCATCATAATTATATTGATTATATATATTTCTATTCGTAACCACATTCATTTTCATTCTTATTACCGTTACCAAAAAAGCCCCTCGTAGATCAAACTTTAATTACTATATTAAAAAGCTTCCACTAATAAAACTATACATAATTAACGTGATTAAGGCAATCAGGAAACATTTTGAACTTTTAATTACCTAAATTTTATATTTAATAATAATCTTTCTTAAAAATTTATATATCAAATCAGTTTTTTGAATATGTATTAAATAAAATTTATGTACATAATAATTTATAAATTAAGAATTTGAAGTTAAGTAATCAATTTAATTTAAACGATTCATAAAAAACCGACGGGTCCAAAACGACGACGTAAATAGTAAATAGGAAATGCTTTCCACAGATCCAAAACGACGACGTCGTATTACGCCGGAGGGATAATCCTTTCTTTTCAACTTCAAAAACCGGGAAAGGCAGTTTCTTATTCCCGCCTCCGAGTCTCTGCTTTGTATACAAAGTTCTCTACATAAATTTCAGACGTCTTAAGCTTTTCCGATTGACTCCGCCACATTTGTAGGAATTTTCCGATCAATTCTCTTGGTCTTCCAATCTTTCGCGCAGATTCGTCGCCGAATGACATGGCTTCTCTGCAACCAAGGTTAGTGCGTCCTATCTTCATTTGGATGTCACGTGCGTGTAGTTAAATCTTCTTAAGTTTAGGTGACATCCTGATCGAGATGAATTAATTTAATTGATTACTGTAAATTTCTATAGTTTGTCTAGGATTCTGCTGAATGTTGAAGTCGATAGGTTTAATTTGACGGTTTGTGTTTTTTCAGATTATTCATTTTCTTTTATTGGTCAAGAAGTTTGGAGAATCGGCGGACTAGATAATTGAGAATATGGAATATTTCATATCATTAAGGAACACAAGCACGACGAACACAAGCTTAAGAAAAGTGGAATTACACTTATCATTGGTTATTATAACTTATCTGACTTCACAGTAGCAACAGTCAACAAGCAGGGAGTAGCCATTCTTCGCGTTCATGTTAGTGATACAGTTCTTTTTTTTACATATTGTGGATAGAATATCAGACATTTGGGCTTCACTGGAGCTTTAGATTCTTCATGAGCCTGTGGAGGAAAATGAAATGGTGGTTAGAGAAATCTGATCCACTTTATTAACCAAACCCAAAGCCTCTGGGTGCTAAGCTAGCAATTACCATGGAAAGGGTAATATTGGCTTTACGGCCTGAACTATATTGTCTTCTTGAACTATGGGTACTATTTAAGGCAGTTTTCAGTCTTTTTTCATTAAAGAATATTGGCTACTTGTGGCACGTTGGCTTTCTTGAAACTTTTTGTTTCAGCTAGGTCCAGGAGTCCCTGTTGTGAACACGACACGTGATTAAAGGAAGTTTATAGGGGAATGCGAAGTTTACTAAAATATGGTCTTGCCTCTCACGATATTTCTTATCCATAGTAGAAGCACAGGCTAATTTATAATAGACTAAGATCCAAACAATATACCATGTGCATGTAATCTAAAACAAGTAGGATTAGATTTCATGTGGCTTCTTCCTTAGGAAGTAACTTGACTGTACGTTATCCGAGTCTTTTAATAAATATATAGGGGTGCTGGTTCGGTGTCTGACATGCACTTCATCTACCAGAAAAAGAAAGGCAAGTGGATGACAAATTAATACACGAAACTTGGAAGGCTCTTGAACTTCTAAAACTCGATTAGTGCTTAAAAAGTCGCAAAATACCAGCTTTAACAGGTCTAAATTTCGTAATGATTCTGCAGTGTAGTAAACTTGCACCCTCGCTACTTGTCATTTTGAAGATGAATTTCTACCTTTTTTATTTTTTGATGTTTAGTTACCTTATGCATTATTTAGATGTCCTAATGGTTGATCCCTCTTGATCTTTTTCACTTTAGCAGGTCAAGATGGGAGAGGCCTATGTTTATCTATGGATCTATAACAGATATTGTCTGAAAAGGGAGAATGAAAGCTAGTTTTAGGTTGTATCCTCCACTAATGCGTCAATATTAACCAGTTTATACAATACCTCTGCCCTTCAGCAATACATCAGCCGCTGCTTCTGTTAGTCTTGTAGTCTGGAGTTCGGGCTCGGCCGGATTCAATATACATTACATCCTCCACCAGACGATCGTAATGCCTCTTTACTTCTTCAGCAGATTTGCCACCCACAGCCTTAGCCACATTTTGCCAGCGATCAGGGGTGTCCTTGTCATATATAGCTAATGCCTTCTCAAATAGCTTATTTTGCTTGGGCGTCCAAGAGGAGTTAGAACCATGTGAGGCCATTTCTCAAGGTGAAAATATGAAATACAGTCGAGTAATAGATAAGGGGACTATGTTGCGGCTCAGATATATGACACAGGAGATGACCGTTTATCTAGACGAAGCAAAAGGTTGATGACGGTGGTCGGTAAGAAGGGATTTCGTACCAAAGTATAGGCAACTTCTTGCGAAGCAGAAAGTGAAGAGTTCCCTTAGTCAAGGAAGTAGACCGAAGTCAAGGGATGGTATGGGCTAGGGACTTCCTTTCTGCTCCTTATAAGCAGGAAGGATGGTGGGATTATGCAAGTTGGCGAATAATTTTAATAGAGGGTACGTCAAAAAGATGTGATTCGCTTTCCTTAAGCAAGGGTGAGAACAAGAGTTGAAAAGAGAATCGGTGTCAAACGTCTGGCTCTTCATAAAGCCCTTTTCCTGTCCTTTATAATATCATCGGCAAGTGGATATCTTGAAGAATTTTAAACAGCTGGTCGGGATTTGATCCCAATTGGAAACCTACCCATTAGGCCATGGATACGCTTACAAAATGAACCCTCTTCCACCTTTTGGACCTGCATCACATTTCCGTAAGTTATTCTGCCATCTTTCCAGTGGCAATGGGATCTTCTTGCCTACCAAAATGACAAGTTGCCAAAAATATACTCTTTTTAAGTAGTGTCTATTTCTTGCCCACTCTTTTTTCTTTTTTCCTGTGAATAAGGTCTTGGATTTGCTTTTGGAATCGGCTATCAATAAGAGAAGGAGAAACTGAAGCTTATGATGGTACTGTTATATAATATAGGTGCCTTACTGAAGAGTTATACTAACTTTAGCTTATTTCTAGTGAAAAGAATTACAAAACAGTAGATTTGGTTCCCGAATTCAGGAGTTACTTTGGTTTGGATAGTTTAATCTTGTTCATTATAGTTCTCAAATTTAAGTATTACTTCTAATTTAAAATTTAAACTTTCAGCAGAGCTAGTTTTCCGAATTATTCTTACATTTCGCCCCAAGTTAACGTCCAAAAAGTAATTAACAGTAGTAATAAAAAGTAGTGTGAATCGCGCACTATCAAATTTCACTTTGCACTGCACCCAAGAATTCTGATTCCTTGTCCATTATCTTATTTAATTTTCCATGATCATTTTAGAATCCGAAAAATTCACATGACGATGGATTCCCCCTACAAGACATGACCATGCCTACATGTCCCTTGGACCGTGTGTTACCAAAAGATAAACTGTGCTAGTTCTCCGTTATCATTAATTTGTTTCGTAATTTAGTTATGTCTGAAGTTTATTTTGTGAATTTGGCATGTCACTTGTGTTGGAACTTGAAAATTTGTCATCTTCTACATTTTGTCGTCAGAGCAACATTCCATAGCTTAGGGGAGACGTGCGGTGATGGTATTCTACTTTTGGTGACTGAGACACCTCAACAAATAGGTGGTATTCTCAAGGTTAAGGGTCTGATCTATATCCCCTCAGAGATCTTTTGTATCGGTGGCGAAAATTCTTTTGTTTCATTACCAATCCATTTTGGCTTTCTTGGATGTTCTAATCTATTTTTCTTGCAGAAAATTTTCATTAATTTGGTCTATGTCAATAAAATACTTCTATTGATGACAAAGAATGAAATGCCTTTACGTTTATTTCATTAAATCAGAGCAGGAAATCTAATCTGGTATATCTCTTTCGTACTTAAATGATTCTATTTGCCTGAAATACTAACCATATTATACTGTGTACTAATTTTTTTTAATAAAATCAGTACAGAGTGATAGTATTTCCTACTTTCAGATGCATTTTCTGGTGATATTGTCAGTTCTTGAGTAGGAGGGGAAGTGTAGTTCCTGCCGTTGTGAACAGCTTGAATTTCTGTTTGGACTTTTTTGCGTCCTTTTGTCCGTCTTTGTTCAGTGCCAACCTCGGCTGGGACTTTCTGGATTTCTCAATCCTATTAACTCATATCCATTTGCCAAGTACATATTGGTTTGCGTGAAACCTTATTTTGTTTTGGGTGTGATATCGGGCCTAAGCATGCCACGGAGTTGACGTGTAGTGCTTGACTGTCATTGTTCATAGGTTTTCCTTTTCTTACACTGCATCATCTTGCGCAAATAAATTACTTCAAGTGATGACAAATCTGCCTGAGTTTTGCACGTTCTTTTGTTCTGCAACACATTTGTTTGACGTGAGCATAGTCCGACATGTTCCTTTGGCAGGCATTGTAGATCAATCTTTATTTAATTTTAGATTTCTATTTGTTAATAAAATTATTTAAAATGTGTTATTCACTAGTTATCATATATATTTAAAAAAACTTATGCATATTAAAAAAGGGTATTAGATTCTATTTTTATGAAAATAAAATTATAACCTGGTGATCTACGTTTAACGGTGAGTTATTCTGAATTGCTCTAGAACGACAGGGGAGAAATTGCACTTAAGCAAGTGAAGTTAGAAGTCAGTTACTCCTTTGAGGCAAGACAATCAAAACTTTAATTTGACGGTGAAGTCGCCTCTATTATTGAACTGAATGCTTGGTGGTAGGGAGCGTATTTGTGAAGCACAGATTAAACTGCGATTTCTGATAGGTGCAATGATGCTACTGGAATTTGGAGTTGATATGAGAATATAGAAGGACAAGGTCGAGAGGAACATGTCGGTTTTGCCTTGGCTTGAAAGGTAATTGCATCCTGTGAAATCTATCTCTATTTGAGGGGTTTGTTATGCTTTGGATTGCATTGCGTGACCATGAAAAAAGAAAAAAAAAAAAGAATATGTTTGTCAGGATACAATTGGCCTCTTGAGTTACAGATGAAGGAGGACTCCACGCTTGTGGTTTGTTCTCCACTCATCTGCTAGGAAAAGCATGACTACAGTAGGTGGATAACTCAAGCAATAATTAGCAGGAGCACCTTTTCACTGTTGAATCTACTTCAAGAGCTAGACAAGATGTTTTCTTTTGATCAAAATGTTCCAAAAGATAGAGTAGACGCTTGAGGTTCATAGTGTGACCAATTGGATCGCTGCAAACCTTGTGCTTTGGAGAATCTATATTCTTTCTTTATAGCATGTTGAACCAGAATTTCGGTGTCGGTGACAAGTAAAAGGTCCCAACCCTTGACCTAAATTTGATTTTATTCCAAAAATTATCTGATATGTTAAGCTTTTGTCTTCAAGTTGATAAGATGCATTACGTTTTGGATTAAGGAGGGATGGCAAATATTGGTGATTCGAGTGAAATGAAACTAGAGTCATAGAGCATCATAAAGATATTGCCTTCTCTTTATGCAACAAATGGAAGCGCTGGTTGTTTTTCTTTGTTCTGTATGTCCGTCTACTTTTATGGTAATCCTTGGTATATGCTTCACCTCCTCTTTGCTTGATGTCTTCTTGGAATTGAATTGTTCAGTGACAGACTTTAAATTTGGTTCCTTCAGTCGGTGGACGGAATATGAAGGTTTTGTCTTGTGGCTTAGAAGATGGTATAGAACAAGAAGTAAATAAAGTTATAATGACAAGGGTACAGTTTAAATTCCCATTGCATACTCACCTTGAAATTTTCTTTTCGCTACTTCTTTTTTGGCATAGACTACATGAACATATATGAATTATGGTTACATAAGAAATCAGACTTTTCCCATACCCAATGATTACCGAAATGCTTCATTTTCGATTTGAAAAAATCAGCCGATTTTTGGGCCAATTTTTTCAGAAAATAGTCCGATTTATTGCTTAACAGGTCGTTTTCTTCTTATAAGATCTTATTAACTTAAATCAGACCAAAAATCAGGTCGGTTTATATTTATTTGAGTTGAACCAGCCGGTCTAGTCCTATTTTAAAATATTGATCCTCACACTTGAAAAGTCTTCACGGCGTACTTAACCATTTGTTGAGGTGTTTTTCTGCTCTCACTTTGCTCGTGGAGAAGTTTATGCAATGCAAGTATCTAGGGGTTAGATTTCCTGCTCTAGTTATGATATTCTTGTCATGTTTAATTAAATTTTATTTACATATTTACGTAAATTTTATATAAATATATGAACGAGATATGATGAAATGAAGTTGAAGTAACGTGACTAAACGAGGGGATTGAGGATTTGATCTTAGATATCTCAGCCAAATTCAACGAAGCATGTCCTTTTCGATCGTCACTATACCTGATCTACTGATCATGGGCTTCTCATATTATATTGGGCCTCAGTTTATTTTACCTTTGTATAGACCTCTTGGTCGAGTTGGTCAACTATTAAATGTTTTACAAAACCTAAATTGAATTGTTCCGACTCATAATTCAAAGTGAAAGTGAAATCTATGGACGAAACTCTTAAATTCTTTTAATTATTTTAGTTTGGAAATTCGAATATAATTTTTCAAGTGATATCTACGTTCTATGTTCTCAATTCTGGAATTCGACTATTCTTTATCTATATTGTATAGAAAATATTATTATATTACAATTTTGGTCTGTCTTTTTTTCACAATTACAAATGTCAATAATGTGAACTAGTATTTTAAATTTTGGATTGAAAGTTAAATCAATAAAACGATAGTTTTAAAATTTTAAAATTTTGTTTTGAAATGGTTTTATTGATATTGTTTTAACTTAAAAACAAAATATTTACTTATGTAATAAAAATAAAAAAGAGTTGAATTTAAATTTAAATTTAAATTATAATAATAAATAAGAATTAATTTAAAAATAAAACTTATCCTTGCCTAAAATTATTAATAATTTTATATTTGTTGTATTTAAAGTTAACGGTGTATGAAATAAGATTTACACGGTTCGATTTGAAGTTTAATTGAATTAAAAAATATAAACTTGAATTATTGATGGATTGAGTTTTATTTTAATATTTTTAATAATTAAAAATATTATTTTTAGATGTATTATTTATTGTATAAACTCAATTTAATGAAGGGTTTTTAAGGATAGCAATGGACGGTTAAGAGTCCAACGCTGTTGCATAGGACCCGAGCTTGACCTGTGGTAGCAAGCGTAAACTTGAGTCTAATTGAGCTTGAGATAGCTTGGACCGAGCTTGAGCTCAACTCAATCTGGCTTGAACCATTTTTAATTAAAAATATCAAAATGACATCAATTTATGTCAAATATCGATGTTTTGGCAGCTTTTGGGTCAAGTAAGGTCTAAACAGCTCGAGCTTGAACTCTATTAGAAGCTCAAATCTAGGCCTATTTACCTTGGGCCAGCCCGGCCCAATTGCAATCTCAAAGTGTTCTTGTTGTAAATAAGGTTATTAACAAGGGCTTTTGACATAACAACGCTCCGTGAAGCCCTAAAGCTTCTGCTGCATTACACTACCGTATTACATCAACTTCGACTTTCGAGTTTTGAATGGTGGCCGTCAGATCGTCCATTCTCCGGCTATCGGCGACCGTAGCTATTGCTCCTTTCAAGTAAACCTGTTTTCTGAAGTTATCTTATCCAGGGGTCTCTTCTTTGTATTAATTTTTGACTCCGAAGCTGGAAACGTTCCTCTGGGGCTTGTGTGTACTTTGTTTTCCGGAGAGAACTGAAAAATTTCAATCCCTTTTTTCTTTTCCCATTTCTTTTGCCGAGAAACAAGTCAAACAACGGATTGGTTACTGTTTTCTGGTTGGTTTTCTTTTTGGGTTCAAGGGTTTTAGCGCATTTGATATTTGGACCCTCCAAGGACGTACCTTTACCTCTCCAAGAACGCGTCTTTACATTTTGGTTAGTGTTGATTCGGAAAATTTTGGGAATTTTTTAAATTCTATATCTTGACATCTCGGAAAACATGAACTTGAAGCGATTAGTTAATAGGCAGATATTAAACGGTATAAGATACGGCGGGGTTCTTGGGCATTTCTCTACCATCAGTGCCCCAGTTCGTCCGTCCATTTGTTTTTTGGGCAGTTATGACTCTATTAATCTCCAAAATCAGGAATTCTCAACACCCACTTGGCTTTTTAGGAGATTCCTGCATACTAATCAGCAAAGTAGTGTAAACTTGTCCGCTAGTGAGCTAAAATTTGCCTCGGCTGATCGAGAGGAAGATGAAAATGTGAATGAATTTTTGTCGCGATTCGTGTGGAAAATGCGTGGGATTTTGTCGGAAGCTTACTCAGATGCTGATAAGCAGACCATTGATGGCATGCTTTTGATTATAGTTGAAAAGGTTGTGTCAGAGATGGAAAAGGGTAGTCTTGAACAGGCGGTTGGTGCTGCATTGACTGAACCATTAGAGGAGTTAAGTGCGGATTTGTGGAGGACAGTGTGCGATGTGAGTAACTTGGTGTTGGAAGATATGAAAAAGGAAAGAAAAAAAGAGAAAATGAAGAAAGCATTGCATGATGCTGAGGTGAAGGAGATGTGTAGATTTGCTGCTGAGATTGGTATTCGTGGGGACTTGATGAGGGAGTTGAGATTTAAGTGGGCTCGTGAGAAGGTGGAAGAGAACGACTTCTATGAGAGTTTTGAGCGACTCAGAGAAGAAGAACGTGCCTATGAGAAAGAGGAATCAGAGGATAGGGAAGCTGTGAGCATCAGCGAAGAGGTTGTTGTGGCTGAAGAGAAGCCTAAAGTTGTTTCTCTTCCTAAGAGACATTGGAAGTTAAAGTACAAGATTTATGGACTTGATCTTTCTGATCCTAAATGGGCTGAAGCTGCTGACAAAATCCATGAGGCTGGGGAGATAATTTGGCCGCAGGAACCTAAGCCGATATCTGGGAAATGCAAAGTAGTGACTGAGAAAATTCTTTCTATGAAGGCGGAGGATGAACCTTCTCCTTTACTAGCAGAATGGGCGGAGCTTTTAAAACCTAACAGGGTTGATTGGATCGCCTTACTCGATAAACTGAAAGAACAGAATTTTGGTATATACTTAAAGGTATGACTTCCCCTTTCTTCCCATGGGGAGGAACTAGTTTGTTTGTATTTGTATAGTTGCATATTACTAACAGGATTGCTAATCAGTTTATATCAATGGGAAATAATTGATATCCTATGGCCGCTCTATGCTCAGTATCCTCTAGGGCAGCTTAATTGTTTGTCTGTTAGCTGCTTACTTGGTCAAGTGAAACATCTGGGTCTTCTGCCTGCATGAGTCTTACTCTTTTTAGCCCACTGGATAAGATCTAGAACTGTTTCTTGGATTCTTCAATTCACTTTTGGAGTAACTGAACCGATAAGTTTATTAAACTGATGTGCTTTGATTACATAATCAACATTGCTAGAGATGCACAAGCCCGCGTGACATCAAAATATGCATACTGAAAGTAGAGGTTGAAGCTGTGCTTAGTAAAGGGAATCTATGTGATTGACATGTAGTTGTTATGATAGTTCTCCTTCTGGTTGTCACATTTTCCGTGACCAGTCTCACTTTGAGCAATGCTTGACTATTGATTTTGGACTGAAGATATAATTTTTAATTAACAATTGCAAATATGGAAGCTAGCAAAGCAGTGTGCTATTAACTTGTAATATCAATTTATTGGAAGTGCTAGATATTGTTGGATAAGAATGGAAAATTAGTCATCTGTGCTTGATATCTCTTTTTGCTTCAGTTTTTTGTGCAATTTGCAATTGTGTTAAAACCATTTGTTGTTTCTTTTGGTCTTCACTCATGCTATGTTTATGTTAGCAAAAAATCAGCATCTGGTATGGTGTCATAGGTGATTGCATAATGTACACGACAAAGCAGAATTCTGAAATTCATGATGTAAACTTTTAAACCATCAGTTTTCTATATCTACTGCAATGTTTTGATGTTCTGTTTGAATGGATCAATTGTAGGTGGTTGAACTTCTGTTGAGTGAAAAGTCTTTCCAACCTAGCATCCGTGACTACTCCTTACTTATTGATGCTTATGCTAAGAAAAATTGCATAGAAGATGCTGAGAGAATTCTTAAAAAAATGAATGAAAATGGTATTCTACTTGATATCATAACAGCGACAATTTTGGTACACATGTACAGCAAGGCAGGCAATATTGATCGTGCTAAAGAAGCCTTTGAAAGCTTACGCAGCCATGGTTTCCAACCAGACTCGAATGTTTATCATACAATGATAATGGCATATGTAAATGCTGGTCAAACCATGTTTGGGGAGTCATTGATGAGGGAGATGGAGTCGAGAGATATCAAGCCCTCTGGGGAAATTTACATGGCATTGCTCAGGTCATTTGCTCAAAAAGGTGATGCTGATGGGGCAAGACGAATTTCAATAAACATGCAGTTTGCAGGATTCCAGCCAACTTTGGAGTCATGTACGCTGCTTGTTGATGCTGAAGTACGTGCTGGTAACTTAGATCAGGCGAGGAGAAACTTTATATATATGATGAAAATTGGACACAAACCTGAGGATAGGTGCACTGCTGGCATGGTTGGAGGTTATGAGAAATCAAATTCACTGGACAAGGCCTTGAGCCTTTTGTTGGAGATTGAGAAGTATGGATTAGAACCCGGACCTGCTACATACTCTGTTCTTGTAGATTGGTTTAGTAAACTGCTATTAGTTGATGAGGCTGAACAGTTGTTAGGGAAGATTGCTCAATCGGGTGAGGCGCCTTCTGTCAAGGTTCACATAAGCCTCTGTGATATGTATGCTAGGTGTGGGATGGAGAAGAAGGCTCTTCAAGCTCTGGGAGCGATTGAATCTAAGAAAGATCAATTGGAGCATGAAGATTTTGAGAGAGTTATAAATGGGCTCCTTGCTGGCGGGTTTGTGCATGATGCGCGAAGGGTACATGGACTAATGGAAGCACGAGGCTTTACTGCATCGGAGCGGTTGAAGATGGTTCTAATGCGATATAGAGATAAGCTTTTCTAGATCAGGTACTAAGGATATGCTCCTGCATAATCATGACACCACGTTTTAGTAGAAGAAAACCAGCACTGTAGCCATGGTTAGTTTTCTTGCATTAGGCGGCTTGAGATAATTATCACCCATGGCAGTTTTATAGGTATCCAGGACCTTCAGCACTCCCTGATTGTTGGATGTAATTTATTGATCAGACTTGAGGTTTTACTCCAACAAGTTTGGCCTTAAGCATAGTTAGAGAGTTTTTTTGCTGTTCTTGCGCCTGTATCGGTGCAACGCAGGATTTGTTTCAATAACAATGGAGGGGCTCTTTTCTGTTAGTTACGAATGACAATATGGCGTTTCAGCATCTTCCTCGGATAGTCTGCTTGGGCATCCTTTTTCACCATTTCTTCAGCTTGCATTCTCTAAGTTCTGTCAACTAAATCATATTAAAAGGAAAAAACACATGCATACGTTCTTGACTGCATTATAAACTGTTTGATTGATGCAGGACCAGAGCTTCCTTTTCCTCTTTTCTGTGTTCAGGGTTCTTTACTTGAATGAACTGACTGAGAAAAGGAATAACTTTGTAAGAAAGAGTTCACCCTCGTCTCTACGTTACCTCCATTCTCAGGTGGTGTCATTTGCTTACATTTCTTTGATTAACTATTCCCTCCAATGTCTCTACTTTCTTACAGTGCGCCATTTTTAGAACCTTCTGATTGTGTTAAAGAAAGAAAAAGAAAAGAATATCTTCTGCCTGTTCTTTTCCACTTGGAATCATCATTGTGAAAAAAAAAAACCTGCTAGAGTTGCTCATGAATCTAGTTGATGAAGCTTGCTCATGACCCATGAATGAGTTCAGGCAAAGTATATATGCATGCATAGGACACCCTCTAAAGAAAATAGGCTAAAGGTATAAAGTAAATTCTTTTTTACTTTTAATATTTGCATCACTTTAACAACCTTGACAGATTGATCATTGGTCATTCTATTATTAATTTCAAAAATAAAATAATAAGATACAAATAAAATTTAAAAAATAATTTTATTATAATAAATTATAATTTAAATCAAATTTATTAATATACTTAATGTCATTTTTTTTTCAAAAATTAGTTAATTTGTCATATTACCAATATTTAATTGGTCATTATGTCATACATGTTTCACAAATTTTTGCTTTTTCACAAAAATTTTGAGTTTTTAAAAAATTGGAATATCACAGAATTTTGTTTTAAAATTATTTAAATTATATATAAAAAAAGGGCCGTAGCAAAAGATACTTCAGACTTTATCAGGACAGACAACACTACACGTCAGATTTTCTTTGAGAAGCTTGAAGCTTAACAATGGAAGAATTGGCAAAACCTGAAGACAACAAAGGAGAGATGCTAGAATTCA
>JAOSBN010000002.1:1315045-1361140 GCA_027563595.1 Erythroxylum suave | reverse complement strand
TCTTTGAGAAGCTTGAAGCTTAACAATGGAAGAATTGGCAAAACCTGAAGACAACAAAGGAGAGATGCTAGAATTCAGGAACAAGGAAAATCTGTTATGAAGAATTTGGGCATATCTCCAACTAAAGATTTGTTCTTTTGGAGATGTAAAGAAGATTGTAAATCACAAATCAATATCTCCCCAAAGCATGCTTTCCACAGTATCCAAGCCAAGATCATTAAATACCGTGTGAGTTAGGACTATCAACCAGAATTCAGGTAACAATCTAGCTAACAAATACTACTTGAGTTCCTTTCATCTAAATTTTACCCTGATTCATTCATGGCAGATCAGAGGCCATTTCGGTTCAGACTCCCTTGGCTGTCCGTAGCTACTGCTCCTCGTCCCCCACGTCCAGCTGATGAACCCCAACCGCCTCGTCCTACAACAGAATCACAGCCACCTCGTCCTGCACCTGAACCACCTCGTCCTGCAACAGAATCCCAGCCCACTCGTCCTGCAGCTGAACCCCAACAGCCTCCTCCTACAACAGAATCACAGCGTCCTCGTCCTACAACAGAATTCCAGCCTCCTCCCCCTGCAGCTCAACCTCAACCGCCTCGTCCTACAACAGAATCACAGCCTACTCCTCCTGCAGTTGAACCACCCCGTCCTGCAACAGAATCACAGCCTACTCATCTTGCAGCAGAACCTCAACCGCTTCGTCCTGCAACAGAATCCCAGCCTACTCGTCCTGCAGCTGAACCGCCTCGTCCTGCAGCTGAACCGCCTCGTCCTGCAACAACATTCCAGCCTCCTCGTCCTGTAGGTGAACCCCAACCGCCTCGTCCTACAACAGAACCACAGCCACCTCGTCCTGCAGCTGAACTGCCTCGTCCTGCAACAGAATCCCAGCCTACTCGTCCTGCAGCTGAACCGCCTCGTCCTGCAACAACATTCCAGCCTCCTCGTCCTGTAGGTGAACCCCAACTGCCTCGTCCTACAACAGAACCACAGCCACCTCGTCCTGCAGCTGAACCACCTCGTCCTGCAACAGAATTCCAGCCCACTCGTCCTGCAGCTGAACCCCAACCTCTTCCTACAACAGAATCACAGCCTACTCGTCCTACAACAGAATCGCCGCCTCCTCGTCCTGCGGTTGAACCCCCTCGTCCTACAACAGAATCACAGCCTACTCGTCTTGCAGCTGAACCTCAACCGCTTCGTCCTGCAACAGAATCCCAGCCTACTCGTCCTGCAGCTGAACCACCTCGTCCTGCAACAACATTCCAGCCTCCTCGTCCTGTAACTGAACCTCAACCTCCTCGTCTTACAACAGAATCACAGCCTATTCGTCCTGCAGCTGAACCCCAACCGCCTCTTCCTACAACAGAATCTCAGCCTACTCAACCAGCAGCTGAACCTCAACCACCTCGTCCGAGAACAGAATCCCAGCTTACTGGCCCTGCTGCCGAACCCCAACCTCCTCGTCCTGCAGCTGAACCTCAGCCTCCTCGTCCAACAGCTGAACCTCAGCCTCCTCGTCCAATTGCTGAAGTTCGAGCCCCTGGCGAGCGGCCACCATTTCGTCCTCCAGGGATAGCCTCTGTACGGGTTCCTCAACGAGATCAGGCACAACCAAGTGCAACTGCTTTGCCACGATCTCCAACTCGCCCAGCTTTGCAGTCCCAAACAGCAGCAGTCACAGACTCAAAGCCCCGGTCTCCACAACAGCAGGTGGGCAAAACTGCGGAATCCTCTTCCCCGTCTAGGACAGGAAAGGAAGTGCATCCTCAGCCAGAAACAGGAATCACTTCTGGCCAAATCTCTCAATCAGAAAAACAAGCAGAGAGTATAAAGATCACAACCACGAGCTTCACTCATCCAAAAGCCCGGAACAGACTAAGTGAATCTCATCAGAGGCATGCCATCTCTGATGGAGAAGCTCCCCTGCATAAAGGAATCAGAGAAGATATTGCTAAGTTTGTTCATAAGTTGGGAATTCGGCAAACAAACCTGTCTTTAGATCAAAAGCCAGTGAGTATTGTAACTCTAGCTGGTGAAAACAGAGGAGCTTTCATGCGTTTGGGCTCTGAACAGGAAAGGAAGGATGGTTCCATCCACATTAAGAGGGGTTACAAGATCAATCAAGATGAGAGCACAACAGTTCCCACTGATGCAGAGGGAATCTCAAAGAGGCAGTCTAAAGATCAATTAAGCAACGAAGACCAAGCAAGAAAGGCATTCATTAACAGTAACACACAAGGCATCAATAACTCCATTGTGTCTCAAACTGAAATACATGACAGCAACCCTGGAATACATCTTGTCCTCAATCATAACCTGGCAGAAATAACCAAATACAGTACAAAACCAGAACTACTTGAGACGCATAAGGCTGAGCACAACATCACCCCCGCGAAGAAGCTCACCTATGAGCCAACAGTTAGTCGAAGCTGCTTGCAGGGGCTACTCTTGGAATCCAGTGACTCGGGCCCTGATAATCCTGAAAAACCTCGACAACATGGTTGTCGTTACAAACATGGGGAGAAGGGAAAAGATAAAGACATAGGGATTATCTGATTCAGGTGGAATTTGAATTCATTAAAACTATCTACTTAAGAACAATGAACCTGTACCTAATATACCTACCGGCCACAGATGTCTCTATTAGGATGCTTTGTCATCCAGAAAGGCCGTGTTTCCATGAATAATCCTTTTTATATTATGCTAATGAAATGTTTTCAGTACTATGATTTAGTATTTATCGTTCAGAATCAACGAACAAATTCATAATTGAAAATTTTACAACTAACACGGAGAAATCAACAATAAAAATCTCCTTAGGAAGATACATAAGTAGAGAAGCTGTAGCAGAATTGAATTTCTGCGGATGTATGATTGTTTCAACTTACAAAGACCGTGGCGGCCAGTAGCATAAAACTATGCTAGATGAAACAAGTCGATGGGATAAACCCAGTGCTTCATTTGAAGAGAATATATACAACAAAATTTTCAAGGAAAAATGTCACACAAGATGGTCGAAGAAAAGGTCATTCGCAAGCTGGTTTAGTGTCAAAGCTACTCAAGCAGATTGCAAAAGCTTGGAAGGCAGATAGAGGATAGCGATAGTCCATTGTAAAGATATCTTTCCCAATCTTTCCAAACTGCAGAATCACCTTTTCTTGTTCTTCTGCAGAAACATTTTGAGAAGGCTCCACAGATGCCACCAACTGAAAGTTTTTCACAGAGGCCACTGTAACACGTCCTTTAAAATTCAGGCACCAACACTGTAGTTGTTCATGCCATCTAGGAGCTTTATTTTTCAGAATCAATGGATCCCTTCTTCCCGGAATTGAATCAAGCGATTCAGCAAGGCTAGTTGAACTGTTTTCTTCAACTTGCCACTTTGCTTTTGAATTTGAGACTGACAGAAATTGCTGGCCGTGGCAATTTGTGAATTCTGTCGGAGTAGGAGCACTACCCCCTTCTTGAATTGCTGAAACAGGAATAGATTGCATAGTGCAACGCATTCTCCGTGGTCCTCTCGTGCGGAGGACATTGAGCTCGTAAGATATCTTGGCCACTCTATACTTTGGCAGCTGCACTTGTGGAGAAGCTTTCACTGAATGGCATTCATGGACTGGCTTACTATGATATTGCATTCCACTATGTGGAGGCTGACTATCATAGATGGTGAACTTGGTTCCGAGGAAATTAGACCTGCTTGGACTTAAACAAGTTAATTTTGTAAAAGATAAAAGGCTTCTAATACAAAGATAGGAAGCTCATACTTCAAAACAATACCTTAAACTTCCAACATAGGTATTGCTATTTCTACAGAAATCACCATTAACTAGGGATATTCTAAAGTCTGTGAACATAGCCCTTCTTATCTTCTTCGCCGAAAGTAACAATTTGCTCAAATCATCTGACAGAGCTGCAAATCAAAATTAAACAATGTTAGAGCTGAAGAAGGACACGAATCATTAAGCCTTTGAGAGTTTAAAGGCAGAAGAAGCAAGGAAAAGAAAAATAAATGAATCGAAATCACCAATTATCACATCTTGATTAGTGCCAACAAACTTATAATATCATATACACTTGTAGATCCACAAATTTCCTAAAATTCTAAATCCCTGCTCACCAAATAATGTATCAAAACTGAATGATATACCATGCACCCTTCACCAATCAGAGACTAAATCATAATCAAAACAGAGTAAACTTAAAAGAAATTGAGCAAAAATATCAATAAAATCACTGTAAAGTCTAAAGGAAACTGCAAATTCGAATGCAGGGCTAATGTAATCATCGGGATGATGCTTTAAAACTTGTATGTAATCTAAAGATAAAGCAGCAGAAAACATTTACCAGGGCTTAATCCAAGATACAGTTGATAAGTGGAAGTTGCTCTGTCTCTCTTAATAAAGCACTGAATAGGAGGATCTCTTGGACCAGGCTTAAGCAAGAAGTTCAACACATAATCAGCTTTGAAGCACTTGGTGAAACAAAAGACCATTAAGAGACAGAGAAAAGAGAAAAACAGGGTCACAAGTTGGTTCAAAGACACAACATTAACATGCACCTGCTTGAGTGAGATGGGAAAAGTAAGCCAACCACATTGCTCAGGAGTCTTCACAATTTCTTTTGTGATCTCCCTCCAAGACTTACAAACCAAAGCACAAGCAACCACATCTCTACGTCCTGGCCAAGAAGTCTCACTTGCCTCGACCTTCTGGATTATGTTGTGAAGCAACTCAGGTGGCAAATTTGCCCATGAGCTTCGGTTCTCGATCAATTCACATGAGGTGTAGTCACATTCAGACCCACCTTCCGGAGCTATATAAGCTCGACCTCGGCGACTTCCTCGCTTCCCATGAAACTTGCCGAGCGAACTTGTGCTAATGTCGTCTCTTATCTCCTTCAGCTCACGAACTATGGTCTTGAATGGCATTTTCAAACGATTCTGCACCATAAAATGGAACAAGGATAAGTCAGAATTAAACAGGAAAACAACAGAAAGCAATGAGATTCAGAATACAGTCTAGACAGACACACAAGCATTTTCGTTCATGCAAAGATTGTACCTTTCAAAACAAAACTTGGGTTTGGCTTAAAACTTCAGGCAGATTTCGGATGTTATGAAACAAACAAGCTTGATCAACCACTTCCTTTACGAGGCCAACCAAACAACCTATAGAATCAAGCTTGGAACAAAAAAGACGACTATCTTTTTGGATCTACACATAGGTGGAAATAAAAGAAGCTTCACACAGGCCGGTGCATGAATTCACCATTGATGAGACAATCACTTTGGGAAGTACAAAGTTTTCCAGAGAATTTCAAAGAGAACGGAGATCGTGAAGAAGAGGAAAGATCAAATAAGACGAGGCCAAAGTCTCGGGCAAAACGAAAGCTTTTTAGAAGAGAGAAAGTAGAAAGAAAAGAGACATAAACGGTGGATGATGCTATAGATAATAGCAAAAATGGCGATAATGCCCAGAAGATTGCTTTTTGTGTTGGTCCAAGACAGTAGATGGCGCTTGGCTCCTTCACACCTCAGCCACCACCAACGCCGCCGCCGCAAACAACCACCGCAAGCTGAGCCAAAGCCGTGAGCTTTAGCCCCTTTTTATTTAAGTCTCTTCTTCTTTTAATTTTTTCTCCGCACACCCACCACCACACACACACGCACACAACAATGCCTTTTCTCGGATCCCGAAAGCTTCAAGCTTTCCCTCTTCTTATCAAAATATAACAATAAACCTTTAAAATTTTAACTTCCATTTTTAGTTTGTCTTTTTCTTTTTCTTTTGTCGTTAACTTTTTGTGGGGTTATTCGGTGTATTGGCTTCCACCGAAAACTGTCTCTTTTGGCTCATCTGTGTAGTGTGTACCACCTCTCAAAGCTACGGAGCTCCTTCTATCTAAACTCCATTGACACACTTCGAAGGTTCATCTATCAGAAGGTTCAAATACATTTGACACTAAATTATTCATGGTTAGTTCAACCAACCCATTATCAGTTTCCACCATTTTATCTCATTTCATGTCCAAAGATCGAATCTTTACGTGTTAAGTGACGTTGAATGGACCCTTTTCATGCAAAATTAAGTAAATTGTAGTTGATAAACAAAATAAAAAAATCATCTTTTATAAATATAATGTCTACTTTAGAGAAGCACTTTTATTCTTATTATTATTTTAAATTTAACTATTTATTCAGATTAAACGGATTTAAATTTAACAAATTATTTTAAATTTGAATTAAAACTTAAAACTTTTATATCTTAAATGAATCCAACTTCGATTTCACCTCTTGTTCGACGTTCAGACCAATGAGGTTTTCCGAGGAAGGCAACAACTGAAACATCGTTTTACATAGTACATGCTATCTGTAAAGTTTGGTTGGAAATTTCCTACTCATTTGCTAAGGGAAAGTTGATCATTTTATGTTTGGACTTTACGTTAAAGTTTGTAAGAGAAACCCTACTTGATTTTTTAATTATTTTCAATTATATATTTTGTTAAATATCTGTTGAACATTAAAAAAAAACACAAATAATTAACAAATTTTAATAATTAATAATTAAAATAAAATATTAAATTTTATTAAAAACTCATATTTTATGCTTTAAAAAATCTATTTAAACACTTAATAATTTTTTAAGGTGGTCGAGTTGGTGAAATGGGCGCATAAGATCAAAAGGTTCTGTGTTCGAATTCCTCTTCTTATATTTTCTTGATCGAGTCTATTGTATAGGATTTGTTTAATACGGAATACTCAATTAACGTGATTTACAAGCTATTGCATTAATCTGAAAGTTTAATTAGTACGCATTTAAAAGATAGCAGCTGCGGATTTCTTGCTAAAAAAAACTTAAAATTAAGCAATAAAAATCGAATTTGCCTCTTAAAACCTGAAATAACGAAGAAAATATGTTTTCAGATGCGAGGAAAACATTACAGCCAACGATCTCACCTCCCTCTCCCATCTACAAGAGGACACCTTCTGGATCAAACCGAGTGATACGACCTTGTAAGAAAATGGAGTTTCGAGTCACCGGAATCTTCTTCTTCTTCCTAAGAAACAGGGAAGAGAGGACAAATACACAACTCGATTATACAGTCTTTTTTGTTTCAGGAAGAATCCTGATACAGTAGCTGAAGCAGCAAAGACAGACAGAGAGACAAGGCAGAAGGTGGAAGCAATAAAAAGGATCCATGTAGACGATGGACCTAGAGAGGCTCATTGTCCCTGTCAAATAACACGTCAAGACAGGAACATAAATTAAAAAAGAGAAAAGAGAAAAAAAGAGAGATTGCTGTAAATTATGAGGTAAAATTCCCGAGCTTGGAGACTTTGAAATGCGCTTTTGACCATGTGAAGAGGAACCCCAGCACCATTCCTGACAGGCGAGTCCTTGTCAGAGAGGTAAGCAACAATTCTTACACTCACACGTGCAACCCCATCTATATATTTTCTTTAACCATTTGCTTTTTCCAGTCAATTCAGACTAAACATTACTGTAAGTAATGGAGAGAAAGGGAAGCAATTCACTGTGAGAGTTGTGATTCAAGCATACAATCATGATCTCCCGAACTGACAGTAAATAGTTAGAAACACACAACTTTGTGGTAGCATTCTTCCATGCAAAAAGATTTTGCACGATCTGATTAATCTAATCAGTACTATGATCTAAGTGTAAACACCTATAGCTTAGTGGGGGAGGGGTCTAGTGGATGAGGTGGTAGGTATACTATCAGCAACATTTCGCTATCGACGAACAAGAAATGCATAACCCTTTTGAACCTCCATTAAAAGATAACCAGTTCTTTACAATAATAACGACTAGCTGCTATTTTAGCCAAGACAACTCACATCAACTCAGACCTCATCAATGGCAACGTTAGGTGGATGTCTTCTTCTGTCGTGCAACAAGAGGGAAAAAGAAGGGGGTATCTGCTTGATTTAGGTATGAAACCACTTTTAAGATCATAATAAAACATCCCAGTAGCTCCAATCTTGGAATGACCACAAACACACGCAACCAAAGTGACGATGTGCGTGTTACAGAGAAGTGTGTGTGTGATTCTCAGTGGAAGATGAGGTGTGTCTGAATTGGGTCCGATAGTGCAGGAGGGTTACTGTGAAATGGAGCCGTTATGGTTTGGATGTGTCAAGTTGACAAAACACAAGGACATTCGGCAAAACCCGACGTGGATAAGATTGAGAAGCCATGCAAATAGCTGTAGCTGTTGGTTATTATCTAAAGAAAGTTTCTTGCTTTGATTGACATGTAAGAAATATGGCATCACATTATTCAATCTCATATTGAACTTGACGTAGGGTTTACTTAGTTTAATAATATATTAAATCTTAACGGTTAATTTCGTACGTAACAAGTGTACAATATTTGATGTTAATAAAGAAGTGTATATAATTAACTAGTCGTCTCTTTACTCTAATCAAGTATAGACAAAACACAAATATCAAAAGAGTTGGTATTTGTACATTGAGCTAATTATCAAACTATTGTACAGAAAGAAGGCTAAGAGAGAGAAACTAGCTTGTAATCGGTAAAAACTCTCTTTTCTACGTAATGACAAATTATATTCAAAGTAAGTGATTTATATGCTTCATTTATGTGGTTATTCTTGGGATGTCAAGTATGAGTAGAAATTTCATATTGGAAAGAGATGGAACCAGTGAAGGACATATAAAAGAAAAACACCCATAAACCTAATGCCTTAAGGTTTTAAGTTAAAATGTGGTGTCAAATCTATGAATATGTTCCCTCACTAAGCCTATATTGAAGATTTCTCATATAAGTGGGTTCTCTAGATCCAATAAGTAGTATCAGAGCCAATGATTTGGCAAGAGACGAGTATGAAGATAGTAGTCAGATCCTGTGGTTGCTTTCCTGTGAAAAAAACTAAAGAGATTCCTGGTGGACTCAGACCAATAAAGTAAAAAGACTCTTGGTGACACTCTATACTCGAGTTGCTAAGCAAAAAGATTTTCACTTAAGAGGGAGCTCAAGTTCAATGTGGAAGTTCACATTTGAGGGAGGAGATTGATGGGATGTCAAGTGTAAGTAGAAATTCCACATCAGAAAGAGATGGAACTAGTGAAGGACATATAAGAGGAAAAGACTCATAAACTTAATGCTTTAAGGTTTTAAGTTGAATTGTCGTGTTGAAATCCATGAACATGTTCCCTCACTAGGCTCATATTGAAGATCTCCTATATGTAAGTGGACTCTCCGGATCCAATTGTTATTATTATATTCAATATCTAAATAGGCACGAGTGATTTATGCGTGATTCACTATTCATACATGATTTATGTCTTTAATGTTTGATTACTAAAAATCGAAAAAAATCTTACACGACATCATCAACTCAATGCCCTCAATATAATGCTCGGTACGGATGAAATATGTACAGATTATTTATCTAAATTAATTATGTCTAATTCTATCCGATACTTAAAATGTCATCGTTTCGGTTAAGACTCTAAACTTACGTTAAACAGTCAAAATGACGTTGTTTTAAGTACCGAGTAAAGTTAGACAAAGTTATTTTGAACAAAGGATTCGACCTAGAAGAGAGAGTTTCTTGTGTTTATTGACACGATCGTCTTCTTCTGAATGTGAAACAAGCAAAACATACAATCAATGGAAGAATCTGTAAAGATACAGGTAGCTATAAAGCAGCCATATCCAACCTCGGTCATGATGGTTGGTGAAGAAAAGAAGAAGAAAACTTATGTTTCTTTGGTCGCAAAAAGAGTACTTATAAAGACTTTCCCGCAGGCGCTATCAAGTGCTCGTGAAGTTGGTGTAATAATTGGAGGTTTTGATCAAAAGTGTTCAACTTTTGCAGGAACATGTTGATTTTTTAACTTTTGGTCAAATTTACATTTTAAATATTAATATTTACAAATAAATATTCAAAACAAATCATAAATAAATAAAAAATTTAACAAAATTAATTATCGGTGACATTATTTATATATCTGTTAATAGAAAGTAAATTTTACTGTGACATAATTAATTTTTAAATTAATTAAAAAATGGACCTTGATTTCGTGTGATAATGAAACTTATTTTTATGAATGTTTGACAATAAATTATATTTATTATGTAATAATAAGACCCACTTTTATATAGTTATGATGACAAATTTCACCTATCACGGGACGGTGAGACCTATATTTTGTTTAAAATATTAAAAATAATACTGACGTAACATTTAATTAACATAAAATTAATCTGTTAAATTTTTATTTATTTAGGGTTTATTTTAAATATTTGAAAAATGTTGTAGTTCATATTTTGTATTCTAATATAAACTTTGAGGTTAAAAATATATTTTAGCGCTTAATTAACCTATTTTCTTGGAACTGATAATCAAGTGTCAATAATAGGACCAAATCAGTTATTCCTACTCTGTTCTATAAAAATTCATTCATCTAATAAATAAGATTCATAAAAATCTGACTATTGAGATGAACTGGAATAGGAAGAATAGGATTGAGGAGAACATAAGATGTGCTCCATCAATATAAGATCCATATAAATATGCTGATAAGATTTAATAAAATATGATATAAATATCATAACTGAACATATGATCTCTTATAATTGAGCTAGAATTTGATCAAATTTATGTTATTAATTATAAAAATTAAATTAAACCAAATTGAAATCAATATAATTAAATTGTACCGTTACCTATCAACACTTGCCAACCCTAAATTGTACCAGAGCCAGCCCCTAGCGAGCAATGGCTTACGATGAATCTGAAGCATACAACATAAGAGAAGCTCTGAACCACAACTTTTTCACTCTGTGCTTGTGATGTCTACTCCGGACAGACAGTTGTTCCTTGAAGCGTCTTACATTGGACCCGAGTTATATCAACACTAAGCCTAACCCAAAACACAGAAGTTCGTGTCAGGTCCAAGTCCTAGCTGAACCTTCCTGAAATCAAGCGGGCTCATTACAATTTCATTTGACCATGTTCACTTGCTCTAAACCGCCATGCCACCAGAATTCACTTACCACGATTCCGTGGGCTATACCAGATTGGCAGGAGATAAGAACAAGAGATAGATAAGACCCAACATCGCAATCATCAAAACAAGTTCTTTGGATATATATACAGTTGAATATGATTTGTTCTCTTGTTCTATCAACTTGGTATCGAGTAATTCGACGAAAATGGGTTCTCTAATGGCGGGATGGGACTCACCAGTCAAAGACCCCAAGTCAGGTTTAAGTACTTCATCTCTCAATAGCCAACGAGTTATGTTTTGTTTTTTCTCTTTTAGTACTTGTTTCTGAAGGGAGTGCAACTTCCACCTCTTGGCAGCAAATAACAAGAAGTGGTCGTTTACCAGAGGACAGATTGATGCTTATTGGAAAACACATGAAGAAGAAGATCATCTCAAACCTACTTCTAGATCACCAAGCACAAGCAGTCATGCTGATGTGATGATGCACCAGAAACAAGATAACCCAGATGAGGAAAACGAGATGAGGATTCAGAGATCAGTCATGGAAGAGGAGAAACTAATGAAGAAAAAAGATGTCTGGTAATAATATCTAACATATCAATGTTTCTGCAGACACTGGTCTGGTCTGGTCCATGGTTATGTATGTATATACTTATACGGTGTTACTTTGATTGATCTTCAGGTGGACCAGAAGCAACTGGGCATTTCTGAACGAACCTCCGGTGAGGGAAAGTTCTTCGAATACTTACTCATCGCAGTTCCACATTGCTTCTTCCAACACCAACGCGAGCGTTAGTACTTGAGAATTGGGGTAATTATGTATAAATATCTAATATGATAATTAGATATTATGTGTAAATTAATATTTCAATTATTTTTGAAAAAGCAAGCTAAAGTTATAAGAATGAAAATAATTTTATTAAAAATAAGTTATTTATTTAAAAACTGAAGTTAAACAAAAAATGCAAGAAATTTAAGATTTAAAAAGTTCAACTAGTCTTAGATCGTATTAATTAAATAAAATTAAAAATTTTGAAATTGAAAAGAGATGGTCCATACTTAACCCCAAAAAATTTGAAAAAGGGATTATTTCATTTTTCTCTCTGGAACGAATAAGTGCAAGAGATGAGCTTAACCCGTAATGATATATCGAAAAAAAACAACATTTTTATTACTTAATCAACCATCGAGAGTAGCAAAAACAACAGGTATACTAATCAATATAACCGAGGAAGTAACAATTAATACAAAAACAGCTTTTGGAAAGCAATAGTTATATTTATAATCCTCCAAACTACCAACAAAAGAACTATACCAATTGATCCCTTATTAGGTAAAAAATTGTAAGAATAAATCAAAGGCGGGCGTCAAAGGCATTTACTACTCACTCAGATAACGCTCTGAACACGAAAGTGTACAGTTCAGCTGCCTTCTCTCCCATGCTGCATCACTAGCAATGCCTCGGAAAGTACGGACGAGCCACATGCAGGGAAACTTGCAAGTGTGGTTCTGCCCGAAGAACCATGGTATATTGTACTAATATGTGTAGGTCTTGAAGTTTAATTTAAAATGTATATTGTTTAATGAAAATAAATTATTTTATTTTAGTTCATAATAACATATAAGTTTACAAAATTGTTAATTAATTAATTAATTTTTAACAATAAAATTTATTAAAATAAATAAAACTGAAAATTTAAAAACTGAACAAATAATTGAACAATTCAAAATTTTTAAAATAAAACTAATTGAACTGTTTGAGTTTTTTTGTCATTTATCTAAATTAACTAATCACTAAAAGTTATATAAACTTAAATTTAAAACAAAATTGATGTACATGATATAAATAACATGTAAAACAATGCGAAACACTTAATGATGTTAATAAGTTGGGTCAGGTCCGAGCAGTCTATAATACTCGTAGCCTGATAAGTTGAAATGGGTCGGCCCATAACTCGATTTATCAATTTTTTAAGAAAAAGTAAAAACAATATTGTTTTGGAAGTAAATCGAGCCATGGGTCAGATCATAATTAGCCCGACCTTAATTTGTAGCTCGGCCTGTAACCCGATCAACCTTTGCTGAAATCGGGCGGGTCCTTTTTGCCATAAACACTCATGAAGATGACTATAAGTTTGAGAGTGATTAAAGCTTAATTAATCAGCTTTCCTCTTTGACTGATCTCGATATGAACTTTCGACTCTTCACCTATCATTTGTCTTTAACCCTAAGCTTCCTTATTTTCCAACATTTAAATAAATAAAAAAGATTTAAAAGCTTGCTTTCACTTCACACATCGATATGCCCCACCTTTTAATACTGTCTGCCGCTTGCTAATAATTATAATTATTCACTGTATAAAATTTTGTTAATATAAAAACCGAACCAGTTATCAAAGGTCCCGATGATAAGAATTTTAGGAGAGCCACACTCTAAAAATTAGCTTATAAGAGTGGAAAGTTCAAAGTTTTTATAAATCTCATACCAATTTTGTATTTAATCGACGTGAGATCCAAGTTCTATACCTTACAATTGGATTAAACCATAACATTCGTCCCTCCATAAGGACCAATGTCCTCGTTGGTCACGGCCATGTTAGTCACGACTAACACTTTCAGGTTGCCACTCCGAAATTCTTGTTGGTCACAACTGACATTCTCAGGTCACTATTCTGTAGGCAACCATTCCAAGACCAGCTCTGATATCAATTGATAAGGACTTTAAGAGAGCCATACCTCAAAAGCTAGTTTATGAGAGTGGAGAGCCCAAAATTCTTATAAATCTCATACCAATTTTGTATTTAATCGATGTGAGATCCAAGTCCCATACCTTGCAATTGGATTAAACTATATCACCCGTGTTCGAATCGCTTCATCTACACTCTCTAGATCGAGCATGTCGTACAGGACTTGCCTAGTGCAGGATACCCAGTTGGCGTGATTTGCAAGCTATTGCGTTAATCCAGAGATTTACTTAGTGCGCATCCAAAGGATAGCACCTGTAGGTTCCTCTGTTCATAAACAAAATCTTATTATTAAAAATCAATCAGTTTATTAATTAATTGATCGATTTTCGTAAATTAATCGATTTATATAAACTAAAATAAACTAATTAATTTTTATTTAATATTCTTATTTTCAATTAAAGATAATCTTCTTCGATCTTATTTCAAATTCTTTAATTTTATTCACTTTTTAATCAATATCTGATATCTAATAATACGGCTGAACTTTTTAAATCTTAAATTTCTTATCTTATATTTATCAACCACGAACAAAGTCTTAGTATACCAACCATCATTTTTGCTTGTTGAACGAGAATTCAGCAGGTCTCTACAGTAACAGCATTTAAAGACTTGTTCTTTGCCTTTGAAAATGAGGCCATGCCGATCATATCTCCGCCAACAAAGTCTGCATTGCCTTTCACCTAACGAGCACGGGAAATATCGCCGGTGACTGAAATTAATGTCGGAAAATGGAAATTGTAGGAAAGTGACTGCTGACCAAACCCCTTGCCACAAGTTCAAGGCTCTCGATTTTGATTATTTGCATCTAATTCAGATAGCTGAGAATGAGGATATACAATTATGACTAATGACCAACCATTTTAACAACAATTTCAAGCAAGTTGGTAAATTTTTTTCAACGCAAATCACGCGATGAGTAGGCCTAGCACCAACCCTACGATCTCAGAAGTCTATTTAAGCAGCTTCACGTTCTATTAGGTTGATTATAATATAAGAAAATTGTGTTCAGTCCACTGGTCTGTGTTTGTCTGTCAAACTTTTTGTCTGGGCAATGGCTGACAAGAGCAAGATCTTGATCATCGGAGGAACTGGTTACATGGGGAAGTTCGTGGTAGAAGCAAGCGTGAAGGAAGGTCACCCTACCTTTGCTTTGGTTAGACAGAGCACGGTCTCTGATCCTGTCAAAGGACAGCTTGTCGAGAAATTCAAGAACTTGGGTGTGACTATAGTTTATGTAAGAAGAAAAAGACACCATCTTTTGTTTTCCATTGATCTGGGAATTTGTAGGGGAAAGCATGATCATGAGTTTGTGGTTGATGGACATATTGCAGGGAGATCTTTACAACCATGAAAGTTTGGTGAATGCGATTAAGCAGGTCGATGTGGTGATATCCACGGTTGGCTCGTTTCAACTGGCGGATCAGACCAAGATCATTGAAGCCATCAAAGAAGCTGGTAATATTAAGGTTGGTATTCCAATTTCTTACAGTAAGTATATAGTTAAATCCCAATGAGAATCGCCACTTGAATCTAGTAAAACAACGTGAAATGTGCAGAGATTCTTGCCTTCAGAATTTGGAAATGACGTTGATCACGTTCATGCGGTTGAACCAGCCAAATCTGCATTCGAAACAAAGGCTCAAATTCGACGTGCCATTGAAGCTGCGGGAATACCGTACACTTATGTTCCTGGTAACCTTTTTGCTGGCTTTTTTTTACCCATATTGGGACAGGCAGGAGTTACAGCTCCTCCTAGAGACAAAGTCACCATTACTGGAGATGGTAATCCAAAGGGTAAGCTATAATAGGCGTGAACTGCAATGGGTTTAAATGGTCAACTGAAAGTTGCTGCAATGGATCAATTAGTCATTTTCACAAGTTTTGGTGTATTTAAACAGCTGTTTTCAACCATGAAGAGGACATTGCAACGTACACCATCAAAGCTGTTGATGACCCTAGAACTTTGAACAAGACACTCACTATTAGGCCTCCCAAGAACATCTACAGCTTCAATGAGCTGGTTGCACTGTGGGAGAAGAAGATCGGCAAAACACTTGAGAAAACCTATCTTCCTGAAGAGGCAGTTCTAAAGACCATCCAAGGTGAGTCCAAAGTAGTGTCATAATATTAGGGACTACAATAAACATTATCTAATAATAATTTCTGTGTTTGTTCCTGATCTATTCTTGCAGAGTCTCCAATTCCAATCAATATTATTCTATCAATCAACCATTCGGTCTTCGTTAAGGGTGATCAAACCAACTTTGATATTGACCCATCATGGGGTGTTGAGGCATCTGAGTTGTACCCAGATGTGAAATATACTTCTGTGGAAGACATTCTTGATAAGTTTGTTTAAGCAACTGAAAATCTGCTCTCACCTTCGTCATCGTAATAAGAGTTCAGGCAGTTCACAGATTGGATGTTTGCTGCAGAAGAGTTATTTGTGCCTTCGAGTTGTGTTCTATTCAGTAGTAATTCCAATGTCTTGATATATAAATATATAAGCTTCAGTTTCATGAGTCTTCTATATCTGCGGCGATCTAGTGAAATTCAAAAAAGAACTTTTATCGATCAGTATCCATCATTTCCCTTCTCTTTAGCCTAGTTCTGTGCAACAACTTCTGAACCCGTCAATGCCAAAACTCAGACCCGTTTCAGGATCTTGTCTGAACCAAACATTTGTTCTTTTCATTTGCAAGAATTAAGGATACAATGAGAGGATCAAAACGATTGGACGTGACTTTTTAAAACTTTTGAGAGTGACTTTGGATGGAGTTTTAGTGATCGCAACAATATGTTCACTTCCCAGAAGATTAAACTCGATCAAGTTATGAATTGTTCTCTTATTAGAGCAGGTAAATCTGTCTTTGGAAAAAATGCAAACCCGTTGAAATAAGATTCTACATTGCACTAAAGTCGTTTATATATACAATCTTGTGTTCAGTTTCTGTATATTGTTTTATTCTGCACTTAAGGACCAGATAGGATTGCATCTTCATGTGGTGTTAACTTAAGCCGTGTGAAAGACCTGAACTTTGAGCTCAACATGAATGGTGAATCTTGTACCTGAAGCCATTTAGAATCACCAGACTCATTTCTTTTTTGAAAACCTTCTGATCAGATGATCTTTTGCTATTCGAAGAATCACAGATTGTAGTGCTGGCGCAGGTGATGGCGCCACTACTGGTGCTTCAATTATCGAATGCTTCTGTGTCTGATAATCCATCATTTTTCTTGCCTTATTCGCACCACTTTTCTCGACTGAAATAAACCAGAAAACAATGAAATTCACAGCTTCATGAACTGTAAAAATCAGAAACAAAAAAAGCTATTAGACTGAAACATGTTCAAGCTAGCTCTTACCTCTGAATTCTAAGTCGGGCTTCGAAGACTCTGACAAGAGAACAAGCGCCGGAGTGACTACGGCGAGGACAGCCCAGAAGAAGAATATCAAGACAAAAGTTCTCCCACTCATTTGCTGGGATAACTGATGCAGCTTGACAATGTCTAAGAGAGTATTTAACGTGCCTGAGAAAGACTTAGCAGAATCTCTCTCCTTGCACACCTTACCTGGCCATGTTTAAGTAGCCTTACGGATATAAAAGTGCATAAGGTCTATAACATGGTGTTATTTATGTTTCTCGCATGGCAAACTTAGGAGTTAATAATTATATTTGAGAGGTTTGTTGCTCAGTTGTTGGAGGGTTGTTATACCAGTAGACACATGATTAAGCACTTATCTGGCATCCCAATGGTCCAAGTCAATGCTTCACCAAGCCTCCTGTGGAGTGACTTCTCCGTGCAGTTTATATGCACATCATAACACTATAGCCACCTTTATCTATCCTGTAGGATGCTTGCTATTTGAGTTACCTTATTGACCTTTTCAATTCAGCATCCATGGGATCCTCACTGAAAGAAAAAGATTGTAGTTGGTTTGATAATTATGAGTGGCAGTCCGAAACAAGGATCCCTTTCAGAAAATAACGACAGGCCAAACCTGACCTGACTGGTCCGATTTAGAATTAGAATCATATTTCAGCTATGGTAGGTGATAAGCTGAAAAGGTACCTCACTCAACCTGAGTTTTATACCCAATAAAGGAAAATTGGGAGATGTAAATCACTCATGTAACAGAGTGGGAAAAGATATACAAGAGCTGGTGCGAACACTTGATGCAACCACTTAAACAGCGTGATTTGGGAGGTGGAAGTAAAGTTTTAATATATTAAAAGATGATGTAGTACAACTAGGACTAGCAAGTGGCTTTCAAGTATTAACAACTGCAGATATGATCCTGCAATTCCAACAAACTGACAGCTCAAATGCCTTCATATACGAAAGGGAATATTGTTGGATCAAAAACTGTGAGATTTAATTCTGTATAAAATACAACAGTAAACAGAAAGAGAAAGGAAAACATGGAAGAATAACATAGATTAACTTGAATATAAATATACATATTGTAAGGACAACCTAAAACATGCAAAACAGAACGGAATCTTGCGAGTACGTGAATCTCGTACACTTATCTGATACATACACCATCTAGAAACCAGAAAACGTTAAGACTTGAACGACTCGCACCAGAGGCCATAAAGCTTCAGTCACTCATTAAACCTTTGCCGCTCGTGGCAGGCTTCTTCCCATCATACTTCTGTTAAATAGTAAAGAGGAAGAATTACTTCTTTCTATTGAGGGAAACAAGAGTGCACTGGACAGACATTGATGGCTATAAATTTATTGAAGAAAGGGAAAGATGCGATGCTCTAGAATTGAGGCTGAAGGCAATTATATGGTTAGTATACAACTCTTCAACTATCTCACCTGCTTTCCAAAGCTGAAAGGTACATATTTGTACTTGATCATGTGCATAACTTGACGCTTCATTGTTAGGACGAACAGAACAATCCAGTAACAAAGTAAAATGGGCCAGAAAACAGGAACATCAAACACAGAGAAAAATGTCATCACAAATGCCACGCAGAAAGCCTTGGTTATGGAGTACCTAAAACCATAGCAACAAGAGCAACTCATGTTTTTAGAACCAGAAACCCATCAATGTTCAGTAGATGAAAACTACATATATAAAACTGTTTAACAAGTATCAATCTAGCAAAGCTTGTTCTTCCAAAAATAGGTGCATGACTAGGTAAAAGAAATTGGTCAGTGAAATGTGCCTGTGTCCTAACTTTAACCAGAACAAAATCCATAGTTGCATGGTTTGTGATCTCTGTTCTACAACCCTAATCAAGTTTCCTTTCAACCGGCATACCCAGCTTTAACATGACACACTCCACAGTTAGTGTTGCAAAAGGAGGGAGGTTGTCCTCCATATTGATCTGCCACTAGGTGTAAGCAGTATCAGTTAGCCATCATACAATCCAGCTGCAAATAGGAAGGTCAGCTAGCATTAAGGCTATATCAAACATATATAATCGCCTTGGTGGTAATACGTGTAGATACACGTAGAACAAGAAAAATAGCCAGCGGACCAAAAAAATGCTGAAGACATCTAGTTCTTATGTTGCCAAACATAAGGTTAGGAAATATTCGAGTGGCAAGAAGGATTGTTATACTACCAGAACTTAAACTCCGGAAGACGACGAACGAAGGGCCTGAACTCATCTGATCCTTTAGTTGGCAATGATGCCCCATCCAAAACTTCAAGCTCTGGATCAACTTTTGGCGATAGAAACCCAATCAACAAATTCAAAATGTAAATTCCAAGGGCATAGGACACAATGTAAAAGCCTTCTGCATAATAAACCCGCAACACGTAAATAGCTGCAGCTGCTACAGTTCCTAGCCACCTATGTACAGTATGAGGTGTGGATCGATCAAGATAGTACTGAAATGCCCTCGAAAATTCACTTCTCCACTTAGCCAGAGGGGCCACTGTGGAGTTAGTATCGGCCCCAACTCCTTCCATTAACAATTAGATTCCGAACAACCTCCTGCACATTCGAAATTAAATTGAAACCAGATAATTCTACAAGCAAAACTTTTTAAAGCACCGTAACCCAAAGATCGATTTTTGACACTATCCATCTCATTGTTTCTTATCCAAGCAATAAAAGATCACATCTTTGGAACATCGGAATGAAAAATTTTGACAATCTAGCATGCAATCACTATACCCTAGTCTTCCAAGAAACCAAACAGCACGGAAATATGAATACATCTACCTGATCGCTTTTAGTACTCTGTGGTCGATACCCACAAATTGCAAGACTGGATCACAACAAAATGGAAGCACAATAACATAAATTTAAAATCTTACGATTTTGCGAGGCCATGTAAAGCTGAAAATTAAAGCTAACCTTAAATCACCAAGTGATTTCTCAATTCTTCTTTTCGTTTACTTCAAAAATCGGAGGATTTGTTGTCTTTTGTTCTGTTTTTTCTGTTGTAGTTCGCGGGTTAAACAAGCAACTCGAGCTCGACTCTGTAGATGGGCGGAATTTTCCTGACCTGACTCGGAAGTCGTTGGCTCGTTGCCCATCAAAACGAGCTCTTCTCCTGCCGTTTTGTATAGGCTTAGTCCTTGGGGTTACTTTCACCTAAAGTAGGGATGCAATGGGTCAGGCCCCCTGACACCATCCAGCCCGACCCTATTGCCTATGGTTCGAGTATGGTTCTACTCAGCCCTCAGCCCTCAACCGTCAACCCCCACAGCATCACATTTCTCTGGTTCATTTCTTCAATAACTGTAACATTCATTGCAAAATCCTTCCTTTTTTCCTTCTACTTCTGTACCGAGGCCTCCAGATTAGCAGAAGCAGAGATGGGCACGCTTGGCAGAGCAATATACACCGTCGGATTTTGGATTCGTGAGACCGGTCAAGCCCTTGATCGTCTTGGTTGCCGACTCCAGGGCAACTACTACTTTCAAGAGCAATGTAAAGCTCTCATTTTTCATAAACCCTACATCCCAATTTCGTTAAACTTCACGTATTTTGTTTAACTGGAACTGTTGGTTTGTCTTTACTCTGATAGATCAGCTGTGTTTTTTTGTGTGTGCTTGTATGTAATTTTTACACGCAGGATTTTCTGGACTTCAGTGTCTAGTAGATGAGCCTGTGAATGTGAAGTTTTTGTTAAATGGGAATGAAATTTGTCTTGTTATAGTGAAATATGCAATTGTGGCACGTATTGCTGCTATTGCGTGAAAGACGATGGAGTAGCGTCAATGTGTGAAAGTTTGAGTGTTTGTTGCATGTTTTTACTTCTTTGGCGAATTTGGTGTTAGAGGATAAGTGGAAGGAATGTGTGGGTATTCTTGCCTTGATAACTAGTTGAAGCATTTTCAATCTCTTGCTGTTCAAAACTTTGACTTGTCAAGTTCTATCTTTACTTAATTGTGAATAATCCAATTCAAATATCATACTATTATCTGCCTTCACCATAGATGCTTGGGACAAGTATAAGAATGGTTTTGTTGGGTCTCTATGGTTTGGACTCTCTTATCACTTTTGCTGATTATTTTTCCTCTTGTTGCTGACATTAGTGTTCGTATCTAATTACAGTGTCCAGACACAGAACTCTAATGAACCTTTTTGACAAAGCTCCCTTTGTTGATAAGGATGCATTCGTGGCACCTAGTGCTTCGATAATCGGGGATGTTCAAGTGGGAAGAGCATCGTCTATTTGGTATGGCTGTGTTCTGAGAGGTAATATTGACACTTTGCACCCTCCACAGTAACTCATTCTTGTGGATGTATCTGATTTGATTTGAAGTGGGGGGAGATATGGATGCCCTTACATGTCCCTTGGCCCCATTGTTACTGAAAATACTTATCTTCTACATTCTAATGCTGTAAGGTTAGGATGTATCTGGCAGAATGCAAATGTGCAAAGAATCCCAAGTTCTTTATATTCTTTTGACAGAATGGGTCATGAGAGATTGGCTAGTGCTTTTGAATGTTAGAACTCTAAATTTTTGGTGGAGAAAGTTGATATCAAGGCTTATTTGTTTTTGTTTCATTTTGAAAATTGAATTGGGATTTGGTCGCTGAAGTTTAATGTCATGGGTCTTTGTTTGTCCCTAAACTGATCTTTTAACCTTTTTTTTTGCCTTTACATTGGGACTGAATCTTCATCTGCCCATTGCTTCTGGAATTATATTTCTTACTCCCTGAGCCTGCTTTTCCTCCCTATTTTTTCCTTGCTGATCTCGAATAAATTCTCTACTTCTACTTGGTATCTGTCAAACCCACATCCAAGTGAAGTAGTAGCAGAGACTTGAAACTGCATACATTGTGCTTTGTCTTTGATTTTATTTCTTAGATTCTTTGATTGAAGGTGACTAATCTATACTGTCCTGGTAAATGCAGACAGTAATCAGTTGTTGGTCTGCGAATGAAATTCTGTTAGTTGTAATGTTTGTTATTTTTCTTTGTAGTCACAAAAATTAGTCTTGGTTTGTAGGTGATGTGAATAGCGTTAGTGTTGGATCTGGCACTAATATACAGGACAACTCCCTAGTGCATGTGGCGAAATCAAATCTAACTGGAAAGGTGCTACCAACAATCATTGGGGACAATGTTACTGTAGGTAAGCAATGAGCAAGGGGACTGCGGTTGATGTTAATCAATCTGGTACATGTTTACCTAATTCGGTCCACATTGATCTGTGTAGGTCATAGTGCTGTTTTACATGGCTGTACTGTTGAGGACGAAGCTTTCATTGGTATGGGGGCAACACTACTTGATGGTGTTGTTGTTGAGAAACATTCCATGGTTGCTGCTGGAGCCCTTGTGAGACAGAACACGAGGATCCCTGCTGGAGAGGTAAATCTGTCATCTCTCTCCTTGGGCATATGTAGATGCCTGTTTTCTATGATTATTTTGCATAAACTTTCGACATTTGCTCTAAACTGCTGTTCAGGAGGGTTTTCATCTCTTTTATATGTAGTTGCACTTTCACACCTAGTGTCACATATCTAGAGTGATTCAGTGCTGGGTTTAGTGAGAAAGGTAAAAATTGCTTTTTTAAAAATTTAAAACCAAAAGTGAAAAAGCTACTTCTGTTATTTTTCCTGAAATAGGATGTTTTCTATGACTTTCCTAGGAAATAGTGGCATACTTGTCAAATGAGTTTTCAGATCGATACTCTGTAGTAGTTGAAAACAGCTTTTATCTAGATTTCTTCCGTTTGACATTCTTTGAATACCGGTTTGAAATGTAGATCATTAGCAACCTAATCGCTAAGTATGATTTAGTAATGATATATTTCAGGTGTGGGGAGGCAACCCGGCAAAGTTCCTCAGGAAGCTAACTGATGACGAGATAGCCTTTATTTCTCAGTCAGCCGCCAATTACTCCAATCTTGCACAGGTGCATGCGGCTGAGAACACTAAGCCTTTTGATGAAATTGAGTTTGAGAAAGTACTCCGCAAGAAGTTTGCTCGACGAGACGAGGAGTACGATTCAATGTTAGGCGTCGTTCGGGAAGTACCTCCTGAAATTACTCTTCCTGATAATATTCTACCAGATAAACTCCCCAAGTAAAAGACTTGAGAGTTTTTTCATGAAGTATTATTTCTTAAATTTGAATCTTGAGATCTTACCTCAGAGGAACATTTGTTGTTTTGTGCAAATACAAGGAGAAAAGGATCATTTTCTTTACCAATAATACAAACATGTTAGGTGTAGAATCATTGATCCTCTTTTAGCTTTTGACTCCACGCTTTTGGTTGATCTTCAAACTGGTTAATATCATTTCATAATGGAGAAACTTATGCTACAAGGCAGCATGTGTTTTGATGGTCTTTTGATCCTTGTATCTGTTACTCCTCTCTGTTTTTATGTATTCCAAAGTTTGTGGAAGCTTTATTTAGATTTGCAGTTACATTAAAAATCTCGAAGAGTGTAATATTCACTTTCACGTGGGCCAATATTATTTTTGTCAAACAACGATCCATAGTGACCCAACCGCATCACAACACAGGACGTTACCCGACGTGCCGTTCTTTCCCAGTTCGCTGAAAACAATGATAGGAACAAAGTTGCTTTCCTACAGGAACAAGTCTTCCTTATATGGAAGCATTGACCTTATCCGGTTGAATTCTCTTTGACGGCCAACGCACCATGTTCTGTTCCTTACTCCAATTTCTTGCTGAGTCGGCCATTGATGTACATGCTAGAGATATATGTTTATATGTGCACTAGACAAATCTAGTACGATACGATTCAGAATTCAAGTGACAGCCTCGATTCCATTCACATCATGCGGAGGAGTTTTACATACCCTTGCTTTTAGTTTTCCACAAGTTGCTTTGCTTTATGCCAACTCCTAAGCAAGTTGGCGCTTAAAAACGTAAAAGCAATGGTGATGGCATGATCTCGTGGCAATCAATTATTGCTGTATCAGAATCTCTGGTTCAAAAAGCTAAATCCAAGGATGCGAGTCTTCCTCCGTGATTTAAGCTGTGGTGTCGTCATCATAACATCATGTAAACACGACAAACAAAGTTAGTCGTGTGGTCTGCTTGGCCTCTAAAATCGAATCCAAACCTCTTGTGTTTATCCCTTTCCAAGTTACTCATCCATCGAATCTTGTCTTCAACCAGTGGCGACGACAGGATCACTTTAACAGAGTGTAGTGGTGTCGTCTAGGCTATGACTATGCAGCTAGTCTTTGATTCTTTACAAATGATGATGGAGTGCATGTTAGTTCTCAATATTCATCAACCATTGGTTACAGAATCTTTGGAGAAATTATAGTAACGTGCATACATTAGAGCCGTTGATGAGCGGTGGGTGACCAAACAAAAGTTGATATCTAAAGCTGCGTAGGAAACCATGGCCCATGCGCCGAAAATACAACTATGGATGGAGGTGATAAGAAAGTCGATAAAAGAGCAAAGTTTTGAATCATCTTCACGTTTTCTCGTGGAAGTTTACGTTATATTCTATTAAATCTTATCTACATATTTACGTAAACCTTATATAAATATATGGATAAGATTTAATAGAATAGAGTTAAAACAGAATAATTGAAACATAAGATTTGATAGATATTATTTATAAGAAAAAGTGACGAATTACTCCTAATATTTTTTTAAAATTTAATTAACTTTTACTATTATTTATAATATAACTTTAATGTCATCAAAATAATATTAATAAAATTTTAAATCTTAATATAATTAATTTTTTATAATTTTTAGTATATTGGTTATTAATTTAGGTCGTGTTTGTGTTTATTAATTTTTTATTAATGTAGGTCGGGTTTGTTTTTATTGATTTTTTAACTTTCTGTTATTAATTTAAAATTTAATAAAAAATTCGTTTGATTGAGTTTTTAGTTTTTGTTTTTGTTTTCGTTTATACGTTAATTTCTTGATTTTAAATATTATATATCTCTACTTATACCTGCTCACATATTTACATTTTCATATATTTATATATTTTCATTTTCATGTGCATCCTATAGGTTATAATCTCCATGTATATACATATATTGGTATACTTATACAGTGCTGTACTGCATTGGTTTGATCTGTTTGTTTGGGTTTGTTTTTGTTTTGTATTTGTTTTTGTTGTTTGAGTTTGTTTGTTTGTGTTTGTTTGTTTGTTTGTTGTTATTTGTTTTTGCTATTACACTTAGCCGGGGTCTGTAAAGAAACAGTCTCTGTATCTCTATTGGAGATAAGGGCATGACTGCATGCATCTTACCCTTTCCATACGGTGCTTAGGTATGTTTGGTTTGGTTTTTTTTTTGTTTATTTCCATTTTCAAAATCTATAAAAATAAAAAGTGAATTTTTGTTTTTTATTAACTAAATATATATTATTTAATTATTAAATATATTAATTATTAATAAGAATTACGAATAATTTAATTTAATTTAATATTATATAATAAAGATAATGAATAATCTTATTTTATGTAACAATTTATTTAATTTTTATAACTAATTTTAAATTAAAAAATCTTCAAAAATATATAACTTTTAACTAAAATTTGTTTTAATATTTCAAATAAAATTTAATTATAATAAGTAAAATAATTTTATTAAAAATTACTTTAATCACCTAGACTCTTCTCTTTGCTATCCATCACAACTTTGGTGCGGCTTGTGGGGTCAGGGCAGTGCTCCGTGATCGTCCGATGTGACGACACATGAAACATCGTCTCGTGATCTAGTATTTAGATAACAGGTCTTAACTCCTCCGAAATGACCCACGACCAATGTGAACTCTTTCGACAGGAAGCACCAAGCTCTTGTTGCTCTTTCAGTTGTTTATCAATAATGTCCATCGACACACGGTTAGATAGAGACGTTCCAGAACGTTGTTGTTAGCCCGTTGGCAGTTGGGACTTGGGACTCAACCACTAGTTACTCATCTCCGACACAAAATTAGACCGGTAAAAACCATCAAATCGGTCGGTTTTTATAATAACAAATTTTTTGTTAAAATCGAACCAAATCATTGATTGATTCAGAGTTGTTTTGATTGGACTGAATCAATCAATGATTTGGTTTGATTTTAACAAAAAATTTGTTATTATAAGATCCGATCCGATTTTTAAAACGTTGGTTGGGACTCAACAACAAGTTACTCATTTTTGACTCAAAATTAAACGGGTAAAATATTGGCATTTATTATTATAGAATCGGTTAAAGATTCAAAAAATTAAAAAATTTAAATATAATTAAAGAAAATTATTTTTATCTATTGGATAATTTAAGAGATTGTTAAATCAAAATTAATTAATTTATTTTTATTTATAGTAACTTATTAATTTATAAAAATTGACTGATTAATTATTAAACTAATTGATTTTTAACAATAATAGTTTTTGAAGTAAATCGAATTAAAAATTAAAAACTGAACAAAATGATTGGTTCAAAATTTTTAAAGTCAAATTATCTTTTTAATTACAAGTTCTACCCTAATTAACAAAAAATTCTAATTAATCATTGGGATTAAACTATCATAGAAACCTAAGGTAAGCAATAATGATGTATTATTTAAATTGTAATTAATGAGTTGTTGAAATTAAATAGATCAAATGTGTAGAATTCTGTATTTAGTTGATTATAATGTTATGTCAGCCAATGATAATTAAGTTTATAACTAGTTGGGGTTTTATAATAGAATTGATTGGAATAAAATATAATATTATTCCAGGTTTTATAATGAAATAAAATGAAATTAAGTAAAAGAAGAGAATTTTATATTACATCTTATTTTGTCATAAATAGTAGAAACGAAAAACCTTCTATTTGGAGGTGTAGGATGAAATGTAAAATGATAAATAACTTTACACTGTATTACATTATAAATCCTTCATTTAAAGAACATTTTACTATATGATATTATGATTTAAGTAGATATGTCAATAGGTCAGACTGAGCCCAGTCGAGAGGTCATGGAAGGTTGAGATGGATTGACCCGCGACTTGGCCCACAGACAGACTAATGGATCCGTCCATGAATTTTTAAAGAAAAAAAACCAAAACAACGTAGTTTTAAATAAAACGACGCCGTTTCGAAAAAAATAAGCGAGCTATGGGTGAACCGGGCCAGCCCGTGACCCGCGCGGTCCAATCATAACCTGGCCAATTCAAGCCAAAAATAAACTGAGCCGAACTGACTTGAAATTACTATCCCTAAATTTAAAAACTCTTCCGTCCCTTTTAAACAATAAACTTTTTAATATTACATTTATATATAAATTATAAATTGTTACGTCCATTAATTTTCAACTTTACGCCTAACGAGTAACGAAACAAAACACAGAACAAACGAGGGGTAAATTGGGGGCTGTACATTAAACTTGAGTCTATAAATGAGGTCAAGCAAAGACCAAGTAAAAGGGCAAGGCCACTAAGACAGAGAGCACAAGTCCTAATAGAAAGACCCAAGGGCCAACAACATGGGTGCTGAAGCCTTGCCAATGACCGGAGATATTATTCCTTCGCCGTCTACTCCTCCTCCGGTCATTTTGGGCCTTCAGTCGGCTGCACTCATCGATCACGTGGCTCGTGTCGATTCATCATTGCTTGATCAAATTCGCGGTGATCGTGGCGGTTCTATCCCGGTATGGGATTTCTGACCTCTTTGTTTGATGAGCTAGGTTTTTGCTGAATTCCGTCGAGCTTTATTTGATTATGGCTGCTTACCTGCTTGTGTGTATGGCTTAGTTTGCTCTGTTTTTATGCGTGCATTCTGTGTATTTCATCAAGATCGTACGTCATTATCGGTATGTCTTCAGTTACTGGTCTGTTTGTTTGAAATTTCGTTTTATTTTGCTTTTCTTTCATAGATTCACGTGGGGTCAAATTGCTTACCCTAAAAGTGACATCTTTAATTGTTTTTGCTTTTCTGGGTAACTTCTGTACTTAAAGCGACTTCTCTTCTTTTGTATAAGCTGATTGGCTTCTTAGATTGATTTTGCAGTTTTTTATTCATCTACTTTTGCATCATTAATGGTGGTTAATGCTCGGTACTAATCATAAAGTATTAGAATTATTGAATGCACACTAGTGACAAAACATCTCTGAATCACATAAAACAAAAAGAATTGCAGCTTACTAATCAGCATCTTATTTTGAAATAATTTATCTCATGATACAGCTTCTTATATGTGTAGATAATGACATATTTGATCTCATGATATAGCTTCTTATTTGTGTTGATAGTGACATAATTTATTGGACCAGTTAATAGATTTCAGATTTAGATTCACTACCACACCTGCACCTCTCAGTATACTTGACTAGACTTTTCTTTTTTGACTGAAAGCTTTTTCCTGTGATAATGGGTATGCAGGTGATTATTTTTGGTGTTACGACAAGAAAATTTTATTTATTGCTAATGGTTTTGGATTTTGTAGGTCGAGTTTCAAGAACTTGAGCACATACTAAGTGAGGTGAAAACTCATGTTCTCGAATCTCCTGATGGTACATCTCCTTTGAAGACAATTGCTGGAGGCAGTGTGGCTAATACCATTCGAGGATTGAGTGCTGGCTTTGGAGTCCCTTGCGGTATCATCGGTGCTCGTGGCGATGATGTTCAAGGCAAGTTGTTTGTCAATAACATGAGCTTTAATGGGGTGGACCTCTCAAGATTAAAGTGTAAGAGTGGACACACTGCTCAGGTGATCTTATTGCCACATAGTTTTTCAGTTTCCGTCAGTTCTTATCTTTGTTGTTATCTGGTTCTCTGGCACTTAAATTTTAAGGTTACTGTCTGCTACAGTGTGTTTGTCTGGTTGATGAATCTGGTAACCGTACAATGCGTCCCTGCCTCTCAAGTGCTGTCAAAGTACAGGTGCTTACTGTTTGATTACTTCCTTGTTTATTTTATTTTTATGATTTTTGAATTAATTTTGAGATTGGGGTAACCTTTCCATACGGGGCTTACCAAGTTTCTGCTCTTATCCCTTCAGGCTGACGAGCTCACAAGGGAGGATGTCAAGGGTTCCAAGGTTGAGGATCTTAAGCTGTGATTGAATTTTATGTATCCACGGTGCTTGTTTTCAAGTGTTGTTTTTCCTGTTCTAGGGCTTGATGTGTTGAGTTCAATTACAGAAAATCTGGTTGGATTTAGTTTGGCCTCAAGCCACAGAAAGTTAAAAAATATTCCATCATATTCTTGATGATTGATTTTTGTTCAGCATACTAAATGGTTAGTGAATTTTGTGCCAGTGGTTAGTACTTAGATATGGGATATACAACTTGGAAGTTATCCAAGCAGCTATTCAGATAGCAAAGCAAGAAGGTGTCTTGGTCTCAATGGATTTGGCCAGTTTTGAGGTAGACATTTGTCAGTCTTTCTAACATTAATTTTTATTTTGCTCAGAAATTATTCAATATCTTCTGATGTTTTTCCTTTGTAAGTTTGGTGACAGAAATGAAGTCAATGACAAAACTTAACCACTACAATTTTCTTTTCTTCATGTTATTGTGAATTATCTGGAAGTACCAGTGTCACAAAACACAATTTGCATGCTTGAAAAAAAAAAGTCATTTTCTTATAGAGACAGTGTATTCCTTATGCTAATTATTTGGTACAATCGCAGATTTCAAAGCCAGCTTTCTGGCATGATATACTTACTTAAGTACTTTATCATTTGCCAGATGGTTCGGGACTCTAGATTGCCCCTTCTACAATTACTGGAGTCAGGGGACATAGACCTCTGCTTTGCTAATGAAGATGAAGCAAGGGAGCTGCTTAGGTACTATTATTTGATCTCTTTCTTCGCTTATCAAATTGTGGCCACAGAGATTTATATGTTATTTACACATTTCTCTTTCTTTTAATCTTTTCCTGATAGTGGTTGCTGATATCTCTTTAAAATGGTTATAGCGGTGAACAGGGGGCTGACCCTGTGGCTGCAGTAAAATTCTTGGCTGAGCACTGCAAATGGGCAGTAGTGACTTTAGGTCCTAATGGGTGCATTGCAAAACATGGAGAGGAGGTTAGTATCTATATGAGAATTTGTTTGCTAGAAAGGCTGCAAGCTTTCTGACAACCAAAATATCTTCTGTCAAGCTACTTAGGCTTCTACCTTGGGCACTCTTTCCCAATTGGAAATTACACATGCTTGCCATTAAGTTCGTTATGCCATCTGGGTATAGAAAAATGATATGAACATTGTTTCACAGAACGAACTATTTATCGTCGTTGCACTTCTCTCTTGTCTGCTTGTCTATGTATTGTCTTGTCATTGGTATTCATTCAACATGGCAGATTGTTCGAGTTCCTGCGATTGGGGAAGCCAAGGCAATCGATGCTACTGGAGCAGGAGATCTCTTTGCAAGTGGATTTTTGTATGGACTTGTGAAGGGATTTACATTAGAGGAATGCTGCAAAGTGGGCGTATGTGGTGGGGGGTCCGTGATTCGTTCGCTTGGGGGTGAAGTGACCACTGAGAATTGGCAATGGATGTACAAACAGATGCAGATCAAGGGTCTTGATCGCCCAGTTCCTGTCATCCCGATCAGGGGTCTTGATCTCCCAGTTCCTGCCATCCGGAATTGATTGTATTCACTGTCAAATATATATATTGTTTCTCCATGTCATTCTGCTACCTACATTTTTAGATAGAACTAGCAGTGGCAGTTCCATTTTGGAGCCAATTAATGTTGATGATTCTTCTAACATAAACACGAAATAGAACATGGAGACATTCATGCTTGATAAGGAGCTTTTATTCATTGATCTCAAGTTTATAGTTGCCTCAATATTTCAGAACCCAAAAATTCGAACTGAACTGAAGACATCCAACTGCGGCGACTGAAGTTAAAAGACAATGTTATAACTTCAAAATGTAACATAACCTTATCAGACGTTCATAATTCGATAATAAAAGTTATGAGATATAACCTTTAATCTTTTAACCAGATCATAATGGTCCAGGCAAAGTTTCCATGAAAGCAAAGGCCCTCTGCTCGAAAGCACCCATTGTATTATAATCTTAGGAATTGATGCATGTTGATTCAGTATATCTTGTTCCCAACCCTGGACTATATCAGACAAATTCCACCAGGAAAAACATGTATTACTATGCCAGAAGCTAGAATCAAAGATTTAATTTGATTGCCAGCTGATGGGACAAAGTTTCAATTAAGGCGGGAAAATAAATACCGCAAAAAGGAGTCTTTAACCAGACTTTTGTTTTCCAACTAAAAATTGCCAACATATAGCAGAAAACATCATCTAGAACTAGGGACACGGATGACATCCATACGTTTGGATTCTCACAGCTCCATGGGAGCTACACCCTGATCAGCAGAACCCTGATCAGCAGGACCCTGATCAGTACTTGCGCCCTCTCCTGCAGCAGCAGTATCACCCTGCTCAGCAGTAGCATCTGGCTCCCCAGCTGGACCCTCTTCTGCTTTTACAATCTCAAATGCATCAATCAACTTTTGTACAGTTTCTTGATCTAGTATACGAAATGCCTCCCCAACTCCCACGACAGCAACTGTACAGATGGAGCTCTTCAGTGTTTCTCCTTGCAAGGTTTCCCTGACAGCGATGAGAGCATCCTTGATCAGATCATCCCGTGAAGAGCCAACAAAGTTCTCAAATCTGCGCTCCAAGTATGTTTTTGCTGCTTGTGAGCGGGATCCTATGGCAAAAGCTTGATATTCAAAGTAGTTCCCACTTGGGCAATTGTAGTAGAGGTGAGCTCCAGATTCGTCTAGGCCAGCCACTAGCAGGCCAACACCATAAGGCCGTTTCCATGATCGTTGGGTGCACACCTGCCAATCAAATATATTACATCCAAAGATGACTCAACCTTTTTTTTACACAATTTAGAACATTTTCAACTGGTTAGTTTCATAAAAATCTTCATGGACAATCCCAAACCGAAATACTGAATAATTTACACTCTAATTGTCAACATAGGCAACTATTAAAGATAATAGCTAACTCAAAATAAACATATATGAAAGAGAGTGATAGACATTTTGATTCGTGGCTCATGATTTATCTCATAATTTGTATTTCAAACAACTGTTCTTTAGACAAGGTTGCAGACCCCTAAAATTGACAAGAAGTGTCAAATAAGAAAGCTGCATTAAGAATTTCTAATGTCAATTAGAAGCCCACCTAAGAGCTCTATATGTACTACTAACAGCATTAAGCTCCTGGAGGTAGCAATCGACTTGGATTTTGAATTCCAAATTCATATCAAAGTTCCCATTTTTTGTAACCCCTCATTTCCTAATTCCTCAATTACAGACTTCACACAACATTAAAAAATATCCAATTCAATCCCAAACTCTAACTACTCGAAGCAAAATCCTAACCCCTTCAAATCCCAGAAACAAAAAGAAGATAAATTAGGGTTTGAGTATCGAAACCTGAGCCTTATCAGCGAGTTGAACCACGAGGCGACCAACAGGAAGTGGCGATTCGTAGGTATAACTATAATTGATACATTCGGACCGCATATAACGAGACAAAACACGGCCATCCGCGGTGAGACCCGCGATGGCGACGCCGATGTGATCGTCGACCTTAAAGATCTTACGCTGGTGAGAGGAGAGTTCGGAATTGGCCTTGTTGACGCACGCGAGAACCACGTGAGTCTTGGATCGGAGGCCGATAGCGGCGGAGCCCTGCTTCACGGCCTCCATGGCGTACTCCACCTGAAAGAGCCTCCCGGCAGGGCTCCACGTGGTCACATCTGTATCGTACTGGTTTCTGAACATTGTCTTCTTATTCTCTTTCTTTCACAATACGTCACCGTCTTGGGCTTCACCCTAGCAACTCTACGAAACAAATCGGTCTGTCTTTAAGAGAAAGGTCTTCTCTTTAAGCTCAAGCTTTCACTACGGTGACTTGTTGCAGAGGTCAGAGGAAAGTGACCCAGAGGATACGGGTTATCGGGTTCAGGGTAGACTGCTATCGGGCCTGATTAGATACTGGGCCTGTCTTGCAGACCCAGGCCCAGACGAGCTATACTACTTTAAAATTTTCTTAAGCATTGACCTTCAAAATTAAAGAAAGCAAAAAGGTCCCACATACGTCATTTTAGAATTTTTTCTTAAAGAGCAAATGACAGATCAGGTTCCGCAGGGTCGTGGTCCGTTGGATCATAGCCTTAATCACTAGCCGGGCCGCGCATCGACCCATTTCAGCCCGTCGGATCATGGGTCACCATGGCCCTAAGTTAGATGAGGTCGCGTCAGTGGTAATCTGAGCCCGGCTCAACCTATTGACATCTTAATTTGAAACCTTAATTTAATGTAGCTTCTTGTTACTTAAATTTGATAAAAGATAGGCTAGTGCTAAATTAAAAAGTATTTTTAATAAATTAATAGTTAAAATTTGAGTAAAATAACCAATTAAATTAGTTACTATAAACTTAATTTTTTATTTTTTATCTATCATCTTTTAAATTATTAAAAAGATTATAAAACAAAGAATTATGAGTGTATTCATTACGTCTTAATAAAACAAGAATTAATTTATGGTCAAATTAAAATATTAAATAAAAATTGATTCTTTTGCCCTTTTTTTCCTTTTTTAAGAAACATTAAATATAATTTTTATTTTTAAATCAATTCATAAGATTAGTTTTAAGTTGAAATTTTTTAGTCAAGAAAATACCTTTTTTTTTCTAAGATCTACAATTCTCCTTAGTAACTCACATTTTTTAAATTATTTTTTATTGTTAAGAATGGGTAACAAAAATAAAATACATACTTGATTAATAATAATAATAATGACTGGTTGTTGTTCTAAAGTTAATATATCCGGTCTTTCCTCTTTTGGTTTCTTTTTCTTGCCTTTTGGTTTGCTACTGTCTTAAGGTTTCTTCTACTTTTGTTTTTACTAGGGTTTCATCCCTTATGGAGGGCCTCACCAAGGCCTTGCTGGTAACCAGAGAAATAAGGGAATCTTCTTCATTTGGTGAAGATTTTCCTGCTTTATCCTGTGAAAATCTGCTCTTCAAATCTTCAAAAATATGTAAATCTAACAATTTTGATAAAAGCCAAAAATCAAATGAAGACATGGAAAAGAAACAACCTACAGGTACATGGAAGAACAAGTTATTCTCTATACCTGAAAAACTATTTCTTAAGTATTTTCACAATTATGTGACTGATGCTATCATTAGTCCTCCAATGGAACTTCTTAAGGCAGGAGTGATGGTGTGGTCCTCTTATTTACTCGGTTTCTTTCAGAGCAAAAGGCCAAATTTTTCGGTGATTAACACATAGGTGAAATCTAGATGGAGTAAGAAGGGACTGGAGAAGGTCTTGTTGCATGAGGATGAGACTATCTCGTTTAAATTTTCAGATGAAAAGGAGTTAAATGATATCCTTGAGCAAAGGCTTTGGCACATAGGAGAGCAAACCTCTTCCAACAAAAATGGCAACCTGGTATGGAAATTGATCGAGGTAAAGTAAACACTTTTCCTTTGTGGGTGAATTTCCATAATCTCCCATTAGAATTGTGGACTATTGACGGACTTAGCTATCTTGCTAGCTCACTTGAAAAACCATTATGTATGGATTCATAAACAACTTCCACAAAGAGAACAGGTTATGTAAAAATATGTATAGAGATTCAAAAATCCACCTTCCTATCAGATACTCTCTATGTTACGTGCCTAGGGGACAATGGGGAATTGGAGAAGAAGGAAATAGCTATTACTTTCCCTTGGAAACCTAATAATTATTCCAAAGTGTGGCAGCCTAGAACGAGGAAATTCTAAACTAGTGGGCAGTAGGAAATTTTGGGGATTGATTCCACTACTCACTGTGTGGAAGAATCAAACAAACCTGTGGAAGCTTTGACTCATAGAGGGATTGCTAATGAATCCATTCTACAACCCAAATTGATGGTTGAAGGAGATATAGGCAGTTATGGTATTTCTACAACTAATGTTGTTGAATATAACTGTGTGAGCATTGAAGACAATCTACCAATTGCTAGGGGGAAAACTAAACAAGAATAGGTTGATTCACATATATCAGTAGCTCCTATACAACCCTCTTTGCATGGAATGAACTCCTTAGATAAAGAGGAAGTCACATTCCTTCTACTCATTCTTCGAATAATCCTCCAATTATAGAGATTGGCGATACTAAACTAGATGATTTTCAAAATGTCACTGGTAAGAAATCTCTAACAAATGGGAGGAGGAAGAGTGCCAAAGGAAAAAAATTACCTATATGATAGTTCTAATATGGAATGTAAATGGTACTAACAACTTGGAAAAGTTGTATGCTTTAAGGGATTATGTCTATAGGATTAAGCCTCTTATTGTAGTTTTGCTTGAAACCAAAATAAGATATGAGAATATGAATAAGGTGAATATTTCAGGTCCTTGTTGAACTTTTCTCTCTAATCATCATCACCATCATTATAGCAAAATTGTTATTGGTTATAATGAGAGATTTGTAAAAGAGGAGGAGAAGTTTTCTAATGAGCAGGTGATGCATCTAAAGGTTTACTTTACAATGGAAGGAGTTACATTTCACTCTTCTTTTACCTATGGGTTTAATACAAGTTTCCAAAGGAGTAGTCTATGGTCTTCACTGTGTACCATCCAAAATATCTTTTCAAGCCCGCTGGTGATTTCAATTCTACTATCTAGCGATCATAAGCAAAAGGAAATTGTAGTATAAGGAATTACAATGATGATTTAAAGCTTTATGTAGAGCATTTGGGTGTTACTAATCTTTAAAAAAAAGGGTATTTCTTTACTTAGAGTAACAAACAATAAAATGATTGGCATATTTGAAAAAAGTGTATAAAGCTCTAGCCAATAGGGATTGGCTCTTACAATTTGCTAATAGTAAGGCTACATTCTTAGATCCTCTCCTTTGAAATCATACTTCGATTCTGATTGATAAGCTTTTCCAAAAATCTTTCATTCATCATCCATTTAGATTTAATAACTACTTTGTCAAAGTTGAACCAATGATGTTGTCCAGAAGGGCTTATCTACCTAAGTCTTCGACTCCAGACAATTAATTTGTTGTCAAAAACTTAAAGCTATCAAAGTCGAATTGAAGAAGTTGAAATCCCAACATGCACCATGCACCATGCACCATGCACCATGTACTAGGCACCATGCACCATGCACCATGCACCAAGCACATAAGCAGGAATTGGCGTTGCTGAGGAAAGACCAGCAGCAATCCAGTCTTTACTTTCTCTCAACCATAGAGATTATGATTTTATTATGAAGGAAAAGTTAGAGTTAGAATTCTTTCTAAAAGTTGTTCAAAAGCATTCTTATTTGATCCAACAAAGGTACAGGATTAGTTGGCTTAAGGAAGGGGACAGAGCTTTTAAATTCTTTTTCAACTCCTTATCATACAGGAGAAATGTCAATAAAATATGTTATATTATTAGTGCGGATGGGAGAATCTTAGTTGATCAACTTAGTATTTTGGAGAAGGTTGTTAATTTCTACAGGGGGCTCTTGGGATCAGATATAGGCTCTTCTTATTCCTTTATGGACTTTCTTCAAGCTATTATTCCCAATAAGATCTCCCAAGAAGCTTCTCGGGAGTTAGTGAATCCTATTTTTTACGATGACATCAATGCTACTGTCTATGCTATAAATGGAATGAAAGCCCTTGGTCTTGATGGACTAATTGTTTCTTCTTTCAAAAGATTTGGTTTATTATTGGACCTATGATTAGAGAGGCTATTTATGAATTATTTGACAAGGGGGTCATGCTGAAATAATTTAATCATACTTTTCTCTACATAATTCATAAAATCTCCAACCCCTTTACTTTTGGAGATTTAAGGCCAATTGCATGTACAAACTTCATCTATAAAATTATGACTAAAATCTTGGCAAACAGACTGAAGGTAGTTCTTAATCTCATTATCAGTTAGAATTATAATATTTTTATAAAGGATAAAAGCATTGGTGATAACTTTCTTTTTGCTCGGGAACTCCTAAAAGGCTATACCAAAAGGAATTCTACCTTGAATTGTGTAGTTAAGATTGACTTTAATAAAGCTTCTGACTAGGTTAGTTGGCCTTTCCTCTTCAATGTTCTTAAGGCTTTCAACTTCCTTGATATTTGTATCAATTGGATTAAGGCTTGTGTCTTGATTAATGGCACCCCTTTTGGACTTATTAAGGGGAAAAGAGGCATTAAACAGGGAGATCTTTTGTCTCCTTATCTATTTATTATATGCACACAAGTGCTATTCCAATTGCTCAAGATTAGAGTCTCTCATAGTCCCAAATTTAAGTATCACTCCAAATGTAGGAGAGTTTCTTTTACTGATCTCTATTTTGTAGATGATCTTGTTCTCTTCTCTAAAAGCCATTTTGTTCTCTCATCAACAGCAGAATCTCTCCAGGACACCATTTTGTCTTTAACTGACATGATTAGGAAAATCCCACCATTGCATTATCCAGCTTTGCCTATCACTACCAAAAGGCTATCCTTCGATGAATGTCTTCCTTTTATTGAATGAATACAAAGGAGAATCAAAAAATGAACTAATAGATTTCTTTCATTTAGAGAAGGAGTCCAACTTCTTAAATTTGTCTTATGTTCCCTTCACTTACATAGTTATATTGGAACACACTTTTTTTTTTCTAATAAATTGATTAAATATGTGGAGAAAATGTTGAGAAAATTTTTATGGGATAAAGCAAATGAAAATTCGAGTTTTCCAAAGGTCAAGTTTGTAGATGTATGCAAACCTAAGGAGAAAGGAGAGTTAGGGATCATCTTTATAAGAGTAGCCAACAATACTTTTTTTATTAAAAGAATTTGGAGAGTGCTTCAAGACAAGCATTCAATGTAGATGAGATGACTTCACAACTATTTTCTGAAAGGGAATAACCTATGGTCACTTTTACCTAAATAATGCTTCTCTTGGTTCCTCAACCAACTTTTAAAGAAAAGAGATGAAGTAGCAAATGAGGTTTGTTGTAAAGTTAGGAATAGAAAGGCTTCTTTCTTATGACATGATAACTGGACTGGTTATGGTCCCCTTTCTTATAATTCCAATGTAGTAATAGCCTTTTCAAGGTTTAACTAAAAGGCTAAGGTTGTTGTTCTAATAAATCATCATGAGTCGGGACTACCCAAGAGTGCGAGTCTTTTGGAGTAAATTTCCATCGGAGGTGGTCAATGCGAATTGTTTTCAACAGGATGAGGAGAGATGGTTACAATCCAATCTCATGACACACTCTCAGGTACTGCAAGGGGATTGGGCTATTCTTTTTGGTGTCGGTTGTTGGATGCTTTGGAATTGGCGCAATAAAAGTCTTTTTAAAGCCAATTTTGTCTGGCCAGATGATGGTACAAAAGAAGTGAAGGAGTTTGTGGAATGGATATAGTTAGGGCGAAGGCAGTGGAAAGTTGTGTTTTTTGCACTCAGAGATTACTCGCGGGTAGTCCAATAGGGTGGTCCAATCCACCAGAGGACTGGGTAAAGCTCAACACCGACGAAGTAGTTAAGCAAGCATCGTATATAGCTTCCGCTTGCAGTTTAATTAGTGATTGGCACGGACAATGGTGTGGAGGGTTTCTATATCACCTTGGAAGAAGCTCGCCTCTTGCAGCAGAACTCTGAGGAATCCACTCGAGCCTCACCCTAGCTTGGTCATTGGGGTATCGCTGTATCATGATCGAAGTGGACTCCTTAGAAGTCATTAATCTTCTATCCTTTTCCACTATAGAGATTGACATAAATAATTTTTTGTTGACAAGTACCCGCAGGTTACTTCAAAGAAATTGGGAGGTGCAACTTCAGCACATGCATCGTGAAGGGAATTAGTGCGCGGATAACCTGGCTGCCCTCGCAATCCTAGCCAGCACAGGCATACATATACTGCAGGAGCCTCCATTGTCAGTTCTGGATTTTATTCATTGGGACAAGTAAGGAGCTATGTACCGAAGAGCCATGCGATAACCTAGTTTAATTAAGTTTTGAGTGTTTTCCTTTGTAAAAAAAAAAATCATCATGAGTGAGTTCACTTTCCTTCGTAATTTCAACAGCTAAAACCTTCTTATTATCCTGATCCTAACACCTAGGATAATTATCTTCGACTTAGACTTCTTATTGAAAGATTTTCTTATAGACTCTACAAGAGTGGATTCACAGTTCAGAACAAGATGTTCCTTGGTTTTTAGTTATTTGGAGCATATTTGTTTGACCTAGCACGATTGATGGTTAAAAACAATATTGCAACTATGGAAAAATTACAATTCTTGCTAAATCTAGATGCAAGTTGCAATTTATGTAAAGAAGCCCCAGAAACAATGGATCATTTCTTCTTCCTATGCCCTTTTTCCAATACTATTTGGAATAGGATAAGAGAACACTTCTTATAGTATGATCCCTTAACCTGCTCATGGATCTAATCAATTCACTTTCTGTAGCACAAACTTCCTCTCCACTTTGGAAGAAGAAGTTGCTCATCCTAGCCTTAATTGCTCTTTCTAATGCTGTTGTTTTTGTTGTTGCACTCTGTCGTCCTTATCCTAGTGATGTCGTATTGGCTTCCTATTGGGGGCTATTTGTGTCGTCGTTTAGCGCTTCCTGGGAGATTGCCTCAACCTTTCTCCTAACTATGTATCTTACATATTGTTTCTATTTATCCAATTTTATTTATAAAAAAAAACAGAGAAATGGGAAGCTTTTAAACGCGAGCTGAGTTGGCACTCACCGACTTAAAGCAATGAAGTGACGTAAAGGGACAAACAAAAAGGTAAAAAGCAGATGCATTGGAGTACCCTTTCTTTCTCTTTTTGATCTCGACATCATTGACTTAGACGCTCCTATGATTTACCCCATAGTCGTCTTTCTCCTACCAAAGTAGATTAGATTCACCTGTTGAATCAAATCCAAACTTTGTAAAACAGTCTTCCTCTCTTCCATGGAGCTAGGAGCTGAACTATGTTCCAAACAAGTTGGACAATGCTTGCCAGCCCTCCAAAAGATACGGTGAACATAGGGGAAAAAAAAAAAACCTACAGCCAATGTTACAGCACAGAGCATAACATAACATGCATGAACCAGAAAAGAAAACGCCAGTTCTTACGTGGGTCATAATCATATTATTCTTCAAATATCGTTAAACATGTTGATATGTTTCAGAACTCTAATCATTGGATTGAAACAGAAATGACGAGGACAGGGAATAAAAAGATGGTCATGATTAGTTTAATATGTTTTATGATATAACGTTGCATTTAACAAGAAGACCTACTCGTAACGTCACACAGTCATTAAGACATTATGAGAAATAAATGTCGGAAAACTCAGAAACAGTAGGCGATCGGGACCACGAAGAAGATGACACGGTTTTACTATTTCTGTTCTATCCCAAAAATCGGTGCCCGGGACGGCGGGACCCCACCTGAGCTTTGAAATGATTCGACTGTGTAACGAGATGTTTTCCATTGCTGGCGAGAATCTGCAACTGTTTAGAACATGGAAAGCTGGGATTACCAAAGTATTATAAGAAGAGTTGACATTTTGTATTCGAATTCGGTGTGTCCTTATTACAAAAAATAATAAATAAAGGTTGAATTAATATAATATTAGAATTACATTAAGAGATTTATTACAGTTAAGATTTATTTCAAAATTAAAAAAACTAAGAAATTCAATTAAATTAAAAACTCCAAGTTTGAACGTTTTTTTAAATATTTCGAGTTTGATGTTATTAGAATTGGTAATATGAAGTATAAAGTCTACTAATAAGAATTGAGTTTCAGTCAGCCGTTGTCCACTTATAAATCCTTTAATATTTTCATGTTTAGCCAATATAGAATACTTAAACACTCTCCCTCAAATATAACTGGGATTAGACATCCAATTATCACTTGAAATTTACGCAGTGATGATCAGACCGGATCACTAGGACTGGACATTTAGACGAATAACCATCGGCTCTGATACTATATTAGAATTGGTAATGTGGGCATGGTGTAGAGCCTACTAATAAGAATTAAGTTTAAGTCAGTAATTATTGAAATGACTAGAACTAGTCATTTGGTTAATTAACCCTTACCATTTATAAATCCTTTCACATTTTCATGTTTAGTCAATATGGATCTAACATATATGATTCATTACAAATTTCAATAAGTATTGTTAAAAAATTAAGTATTATAAATTAAGTTGGCATTTTTATCTGGGTAAATTTTGAATAAATCTAATATTTTTAATCACACTAAAAAAATTAAATACAAACTTTTTCAATTTAAGTTTGAGTAAAATTTTGATAAATTAAAAAATTTAATTGAAAATTTTAAATTTTAAATAAAATTAAAGAATTTAAGATATAATTAAAAGAGATTTTCTTTATCTATAAAAATTTAAAGTTTAATTAAGAAAAGATTGTTAAATAAAAATTCATCGATTTATTTTAGTTTACAAAAAATCATTAATTGATAAAAATTGATCGGTTTTTAACAACAAGAGTATTAAAGTAGCCCTTAGGGGTGGTCGAGTTGGTAGAGAGCATGAGGTCAAAAGATCTTATATTTGAATCTCCAGTTTACACTTTCTTGATCGAGTCTATCGTACAAAGAGTGCGGAGTACTCGATTGACGTGATTGCAAGCTATTATATCAATTAGGAGATTTATCTAATGAGTATTCAAAGGATAGTGGTCACGGGTTCCTCCATTCAAAAAAAGTATTAAAGTAAATTAAACCGAAAAATTAAAAATTGATTAAAAATTTTGACAGTTTAAAATTTTTGCGATTGAACTGACCAAATCAATTAGATTTTTTCATCATTGCTAAAAACAAAACATAGTTTTTTTTTTGGGTTTCCCACGAGGTGTCCTAGGCGGGTCCTAACTATGAGAAGACACCTTTAAGCCATCCACACCCAGACTAATCCTCGTTCGAGCCAGGTAGGTCCCTTGCGGGAGGTAAAACTCTGGCTCCAAGTTTTAAGCGGCTGCATACATGAGGGGGGTTCGAACCCGCGACCTCACTTAACAAAACATAGTTTTCAAATGTAGTATTTTACCATTTTTAGCGAAAGTAACAAGGTTAGGAAATTAAAATTAAAAATTCTTTAGTTTTGTCTCCTACAAAACACGATCACCCGCAATTAAGCCAATGTAAATTAATATTAAATTATTTAATAAATCATTAAGTATTATTCTATTATATAATATAATATAATATTCTGTATTATATTAAATTATTATATTGCACAACGAGTATGCCACCGATGTAAGGCCAAAGGAAAACAGGACAACCGTAATTGTTCCCGAGGGCCGAGACCACCGCTGATACAAACGCTTCTTTCCCAAAATACCCTTACCGATCTAGTGAGAGTTTGACACGTGGAAAATCTCACGAGTACACGACAATAGAGAAATGTTAAATCCTGCAATTCCCAGTTCTCGGTTTAACCGGTTCGGCCGGTCGCACATTTGAAGCCGCCGAACAACGAAATTACCGACCATAAACCAATAACGGACAGTTAAGACAGAGAATTAACAATTCAAACCACGCGACACAGTAAATTGTTGTCTCTCATTACCACGTCTTCTTCTTCTCATTTTCTCGTTCAATTTCTCTTTCTCTTAGAGAGAGAGTAAAAGAAAGGAACAGGACAGAGAGAGGTTTAAGAAAACAGTGTGAACACTTGCAGGGTCTCTCTGGTCGTTCGGTCACTATCTTTCAATGGAGTTTCAGAAAGCTTCGTCCTTTATCTCCTCTAAGAAACTAAGCAACGGACGTGGTGGATTTAACGAGAAACAAGTCTTCGACGCCGCTGCTTTCAACGGTGCACCAAAGCTCGGGTCTCGAGTGGAGGATTACAGAGAGATATTTGGCGGGTCTGGTGCTTCTTCGATTCCGGTTCTCGATGTTCCAGAGCTTAATGGAAGGGTAGTGAATAGACAGGGCTCGAGGGTTGATTACTCCAAGATTTTTGGTGGGTATGGTGTACCGGAGTTTGCTGCGCCTTGTGAGGAATTATTTGCCAAACCAAAGAAAGCTCGGTATGTTTATAATATTAGCTTTGCTTTTCTGTGTGATTGTAGTTATCTTAACGTGGGCTTAGAGGAGAACTAAAAAATCATGAAGCTTGTGATCTGTTTACCGGTCAAAATAAGATCTTGATGAGAAAAGATAGGTTGACTCTGTGGGTTGTTGGTTACCTAACACGCAAGAAGAATGTTTTCACTTTCGATGGAAGTGTAAGAGAAAACAAATGTGAAAAAGCGTTTGTTTCGTTGAAAATTTGAAAATCTGTCTTCTAAGTGAAGAAAACAAGAAAGGGGTTATGTTAATCAACTGTGAAACTATCAGAACTCGATCATTCATATGATGAGGGTGATCATACAACTATCAGATTTACTATTTCATGAAGGTTGAGAATTGACCAAATGAAGATCCTGCTTTTTCTTCTTTTTGTAGGGCTCCAGATGAAGCAAGATTCCAGCCTGCAGAACAAGAGCATTCAAATCGTTCTGGAGAGAAAAATGGGCCATCATCTGAAACATCTTTCTATTCGAAAGAAGACATTAAACATCTCAACGTTTCATATAACAAAACCAACCCAGACGGTATGAATGGGACAAATGGAACCACACATGTAGCTAAGCTCCATGCCGTTCCAGGAAATACTCGTTTAGTTGATGATTCCACACCTTCGCATACCTATGAAGGTGGTAAGCCGAAACGTTCGGTATCGGAGTTGAAGCAAGGGAAACCTCCCTTGAAAGCAGTGTCTGGTTCACAACCAGGCACTAATGCAGAAAACACTAGTACTATTCATGCCGTTCCAGGATATACTCGTTTAGTTGATGATTCCACACCTTTGCATACCTATGAAGGTGGTAAGGCGATACGTTCGGTATTGGGGTTGAAGCAAGGGAGACCTCCCTTGAAAGCTGTGTCTGGTCCACAACCAGGTACTAATGGAGAAAACACTAGTACTATTCATGCCAAGCTTCAGAAGATTTCTACTCGCAATAGATCCTTTTCTCATGATTTTTCATCTGATGCATTTGAAATTGGCTTGGGTATACATCAATCGAGAACGACACCAGATCCACTACCTTCAGGGTTATCATCAAACTTGGTTAATAATCATGGTGGTTTCAGTGGGTCAACAAGATCAAAGTTTGGGGTTTCTAGGAATGATGCTCCTGAAACTGCAGGTAACCATTCACCACCTTTCCTTGACGAGGAAATAGATGCAAATTCAGCTGCTGCTGCCTCGGCAGCTGCGTTGCGGAAGGCAATAGAGGAGGCTCAAGCAAAAATTAAAATCGCAAAAGAATTAATGGAAAGGAGGAGGTTCAACAATGGTTTGAAGTTTGAGAAACTGAGTTCTAGTATTTCAAAATCCAATAACAGGGCAGTGAAAGTAACAGAAGAAAGTAAGAAATCTGAGGAAACAGATGCTCAAAAAATTTCTCACAAAGAGGATACTGATACTTCTGCTGACTTCGGAAGGCAAAATGAATTAAAAACAAGCCAAGTAACTACAGAGTTGTATGAAAGAAAGTCTCCCTTTTCCAAACGTGTTATGTCAGAAGCAGAGGATGTGATGCCTACTTCAACTCAAATGCATCATAAGGCAGAGCAGTCAGAAGCTGTAAAAACCCCGGAAGAATTTTCAGAACTTGCTCAGTCTGAGCAACATATGGGAACCGAAGTAGAGTTGGATCAGGCAGAGAATGTAAATTTCAAGCCACCCGAAGCCAACGAACTTGAAGGGAGCAAGAAGATGATAGCAGAAGAAAACATTCAGAAGCCAAAGGGGCTAAACGAGACAACAACAGCACTTAAAGAGGATTCTAAACAGGGTAAGGTTGAGAAGGAACTAAACCCGTTTGAAAAGACATTTGGATGGAATATATTTGCAAACATTATCAAATCAATCAAAGAGTCTCATCTTCAGGATGGAAATGAAGAAAAAGTTAAGGTTGCTGATGAAGGTAAGGTAGTTGATGATATAATAGAAGTGTCCTTTGAAGAGACTAAATGTGAAGGTAATCTGAAAAAGGTTGAGGAACCAGAAGAAAATAGAACATGTGAAATCCCGGGTTTGGAAGAAAGCAAAGACAGAGAGAAATCAAGGGAGTCTCGAAGCTGGGTAGAAATTGAGGTAAAACAAGGTGAAACATTCCATCAAGGAGAGCCACATGGTGAAATAGATGAAGTTCCTATGGGGCTAGATGATTTTAATGGGGAAAAGGAAAATGAGAAGGGGCATAATGAAGAAATGAATGATCCTAAAGTGGGTGAAGGCACTGAACAGAAGGTAGTTGAACACGATGTGGAGAGATCAATCCAAGGTAAGGAATATTATGAGGAGAGCATGAGGGAGGTTGGGGAGAGAAATGGAGATAGTCAGTTGGACGAGGCGAAGGAGAATGAGTCACGAAAGGACAGTTCTTTGGGAAATGAAAATGAGGTGAGGGGAGAGAAATTCTGCGAAGAGGAAGAAACTGAGAGGATCAAATTGGAGATAGACCACAGCAAAGAAGATGAAATGAACTTCAGAACAACTCAACAGGCTTTTGGATACCCTGGGAACAATTTTGAAGCTGCTGATGAGAACAATCAGGATGAAAATGACGACATAGGAAGGACGCATGAAACTGATGGACATGAACAAAATTCTAAGGAACTGGAGGTAACTGCAGGGTTACTGACCATGGAAGAAAATGAGAAGGAAAACGGCAGATCTGAAAAAGAGCCACTTGAAGTTGATCAGGAAGATGAAATGGAAGAAAAAGAGTGTAATGAGTGTATCGGCCAAGCTCATGTTTTTACTAGCCTTAACGGGATCAATGAAAAAGTGGATACTGCTGAGGTTGTTTTGGTTAGCAAAAGCGGTGAACTTTTAGGTCATGTTGAATTGAACCCTGAGCAGAAACAAAATG
>JAOSBN010000002.1:1301793-1314798 GCA_027563595.1 Erythroxylum suave | reverse complement strand
GTCTGAAATTGCTTCCAATAATGAAAAGAATGATGGATACTTTGACACTTCTCTTGATGAAAGACAAGTCAGTACTCGGATAGGTGTGGAAACTGGTCAGAAACCCTGTATGTTTGAACTGAAAGCAACCACTATAGAGATATCTCAGGAGAATCATCACCAAATGCTGACAAGGGAGGAGAAGGAAGCTGAAGATAAACAAGAATTGGTGATAGAAAATAAAGCTCCTAAGAGAAAGGAGAAGGAAGCTGAAGATAAACAAGAAGTGGTGATGGAAAATAAAGCTCCTAAGAGAAAGGAAGCAAAAGATAGGAATTTAGAGAAAGAGAGAATAGCTGTTGAAAGAGCCATCAGAGAAGCTCGTGAAAGGGCTTTTGTTGAAGCCAGAGAAAGGGCTGCAGCTGAGAAGAAAGTTGCTACAGAAGCTCAGAAGAAGGTGGCATCCGAGGTGCGGGAGTGGTCAGAAAAGGGTTCTACACAATCTAGTCACAAGTCAGTAGCAGAGAAAGCTTCTATGGAAGCTAAAATGAGGTCAGAAAAGGCTTCTACACAATCTAGTCATAAGTCAGCGGCAGAGAAAGCTTCCATAGAAGCCAAATTGAGAGCTGAACGTGCTGCAGTTGAGCGAGCAACCGCGGAGGCTAGGGTGCGTGCACTAGAAAAAGCAATGTCAGAGAAGGCAAGAAATAAGTCTGATATATCTTCAACTGATAAGTTTCCAAGTGCCTCCAGAGATGATGGAACAACATCAAAAGTAAGTGTTTGTCATATTCTTCCAACTAGTAATTCTCGTCTATAAGCATAGAATTTGAAATGCAGAATTATTGAAAATTAAGAGTTTCCTTCAGGATCAACATAACAAAGCTCAGGCTCAAGGTCCTTCCAGCAGTTCAAGATACCCAAGTAGAGTAGCGAACAATGAGTTAGCTCAAGGGTGTAAAGCTACGTTAGAAAAGCATCAACGAACAGCAGAGCGTGCAGTATGCCCTCTTCTTAAAAAAGTTTGATAGACATCTAAGTTCTACTGAGTTTCTAACGAACACAATATTTTCTGCAGGCAAAAGCTCTTGCAGAGAAGAACATGCGTGACCTCCTTGCTCTGAAAGAGCAAGCAGAGAGAAATGTAATTGATTCTTTGAATGATTTTGAAATCTTCCACATATTGTAAGTTAATTCTTTGTTCCCACCTTCATAACTTTGCATGTATATTGACAGAGAGTAGCAGAAACCTTAGATGCGGAAGTGAAGAGATGGTCAAGTGGGAAGGAGAGGAACTTGCGTGCCCTGCTTTCGACATTACAATATGTACGTAAGCTTCTTATACAGTTTCGTAACTGAGATAAATGCTTTCTGCTTATTCTTAGAATGGCTTAGCATAATGAGAGTAGCATAATGAGAGTCTCTGTGATAGAGAAATTGACACGCTTCTGTTCAAATGGCAACACTACTTCTGTAGACTTCTGGTGGTCCACAATTTCTCATTCTTCCTCGGGAGATTTAGTCCCTAGCACACTAACGCCTTCATTATTTTTGTATTTTGACCGGATTTTGTGATGGTGTTAGAGCGCATAAAAATTTCAGACCGATCCGACCCAGCTTATTGTCAAGCCTACTTATTCTTTCCCTGTACTTGTAGATCCTGGGCCCTGACAGTGGCTGGCAGCCAATTCCTTTGACAGATATTGTCTCAACTGCTGCCGTTAAAAAAGCTTACAGGAAAGCCACCCTTTGCGTCCATCCTGACAAGTTGCAGCAAAGAGGTGCAAGCATACAGCAGAAATATACCTGTGAGAAAGTTTTTGATCTATTGAAGGTGAGCTGTAGTTTATGTCTTGTTTTTCTTATACCTGACTCATGACCAAGCACGCTTTAAAGTTCCATATCACAAACTTTCTAATAAAGAACTAGAGCAGGTTTTCATGGCATCTGACATCCTTATAATATGGAACAGTATCACTCACCCATATTCAATTCACTTTCATCTCAGGAGGCATGGAACAAATTCAGCTTGGAAGAACGATAGTACCAGCTCCAATTCGCACAAAATACTAGATTGTTGTAGGCATTCTTTTGCTAATTCTTTCATGCTCTTGGAAGGAACCTGTCATTATTACTAAACAGATGTGCCCTCTTGTTAGCTGAGAGCAGAAACAGATCGATGACAACAGATTTGCAAACGAAGCATCCATACATACCCATACTAACAGGAATACACTGCACAAATGCGAAACTGTGAACACTCGATTGCTTAACAACTTAATCTTGTTCAAGTAAAAACCAAGTTCATAAGAATAATTAGCCAGATGGCCAACATTCTTGCAAACTGTGAAAAGAAACCAGAAGGCTACAAACATGCTATAATAATGTGTTCTAAGTTCTAACTGGAAGCGAGATACAGAGGTTAGATTAAACACCAAGTAAGTGAAGCATTATAGCATTCTGTGCATGCATGCGGTTCTCAGCTTGTGGGAAGACAATAGAATTTGGAGCTTCAATGACTTCATCAGTCACCTCCACGCCCCTTTCTGCAGGTAAACAATGCATGAAGTACGCTTTTGGGCCGGCCAACGTCATAAGCTCTTGGTTTACCTGCAATTGCGAAAACCTTGGTTCACATGGAGATGAACGGTGCAAAATTTTGAAACAACAAAATTCTTTTTGATCTTAACTCGTTGACATGAACATACAAAAATGTGAAGGAAATTGCAAAACAGTGAAAAGTACTCCAAGATTAGTCAGGTTTTGGCACTGCCTTACAAGGAAGCCTCAATTTCAGTTATAAAGTAAAACATTGTAGGTGTAAGCTTCCAATTTTCAACAAATGTTTACAGAACATAAAGATTTTGACTCACCAACCATTAAAGGTAAAGGGAGAGACCCAATTGGACTGAGTGGCGTTCACAGTGCTAAGAATGTCAACTCCAGAGTACCCATGTGGTACATTATGTTATATCACAGGAAGATCTTGAACTCCATATATCAAAGCTATTAGTTAACATTTTGAATGGCATATCATTTCCTTAACTAAAAAAACCATGTTCGACTTGAATTTTATACGTAATACAACTCAAAATACTTGAATCAATCCCAAGAACGTTAAGAGTTTCCTTCAACATGAAACTATTTAGTAAGTCTACTTTGTAATTGATTGAAACAACCATCAGCAAACTTGATAGCAAAATACAGAAGAGTTCATAGAGCTCCACATAATAGCAAATAATACTTTAACGAAAGATGAAATTCATACCTGAAAACCCTGAAATACTTGACGACGATATGCAGCTTGTTCCTTTTGCCCCATGCTGGCCCACACATCAGAGTACACAACATCAGAATTTCTAACAGCTTCTTTCGGATCGTTTGTAATCTCTATCTTGCCAATTCCAGCCTGCCGTGCTTTCTCAACAGTTTTGGCATCTGGTTCAAACCCTTTAGGACAGGCACAAACAAAGTGGAAAGGAACAACAGAGGCCAGCATCAACCAAGAGTGTACGATGTTATTGCCATCCCCTATATATACAACCTGAAGTTGATACAAGTATAAAATTAGGTGAACTTGAATTCTAAAGTTAGATTCTTGACATGCGTAGATAAGAAGGAAGCAAGGAACATGGTCAACAAACCTTGGTGCCCTCCAATTGACCAACATGTTCGATTATTGTTAGGGCATCAGCCATTATTTGGCAAGGATGATTATAGTCTGTCAGGCCATTAATAACAGGCACAGAAGCATATTTTGCCAGGTCACGAATGTCCTGTTAGAAGAAACAGTTTAACGTTATCAGCCGATGCCCAAATGCGAAAGAATCATTTCCCATAAAAAATGGAAACATCTAACAAATTTCAGGCGGTTAAAGTTCCAAACTTGCATGACAAACCCAACTCAGATACAAAAAGAAAGGAAAATTAATTAACTCACCAGCATACCTGATGAGCAAAAACACGCGCCATAATAATATCATTATAGCGAGACAGAACACGAGCGACATCACGAGTTTCCTCTCGTTTACCCATCTGAATATCGTCAGGTCCCAAGTACAGAGCATGACCTCCAAGCAAGTAAAACCCAGTCTCAAATGAAACCCTTGTTCTCATTGATGGCTTCGCGAAAATCATAGCCATTGTCTTCCCTTTAAATGGAAGGAAACTCCTATCCCCAGATTTCAACACTGCTTTGACCTCCGCAGCTCGATCCAATATCTTGAGTATCGTAGCTTTGTCAAAATCATCAATATGCAGAAAATCTTTCAACTTTCCTTTTGCTACCCAAAAAAAAAACAAAAGAAAAGAAAAGAAAAATTAGAAACTTTCCAAAATTCCCAATTAAAATACTACACCAAATGGAAAGAACGAGACACTTACAGTCTTCATTAACTGAAGCTGACGGAGAATAGGCGGTGGAGGAGGCATGGCATGAGATTGTTCCGTTAAAAAGGGTCTTTGACGGTGTAGACAGAAACCGTACAGAATGGAAAGAAAGGTTGGCAGAGAAAGAAGAGGACGAAGAGGTCCGGGAGTAGTTCTTAGACGGAAGCGAAGCAGAGTGGAACGAAATCGCCGCCATTGTCGTCGTTCTGAAAGGCTTCAGTGTTGGAGTCAGTGATACACTGAACTAAACTAAGTTCCATTTTGTACTTAGGCTGTTGTGGCGGAACTACCTTTGACTTAAATGCCCCTCGTCACCGGTTCAACGTCGTCGTTTTATCGACACTGGGCCACAAAACAAACATATCATGCGCCTTCTGGGTTAGGTGGTGATGTTGTTGTTATATATATATATATATTTTAAAACAAATATTGTTATTTATATATCTTCCTAGAAATAAATTATTAATAAAATTTAAAAAAATAAAAAAGATAAGAGATAAGATGAATTGTACCTTGTGATTCATCATTAGAAATGTTTAGGATACATTTAAAGATGCCAATTTTGACTCGAATTAACTTGATTTTGATTTAAATTAATCAAATCACGAGTTAAAATAATTCAGCTCAATAAGATTTGGAGCAATAAAAATAATGTTATTTTGTAAATTTTTGTCATCCAACAAAGGTCAGGCAGGTCAATACTCATAATTCTTAAAATAATTTTCTAATTATTTGAATTCTTATTTTTTAATGCTTTTATATTGTAAAATTGGGTTAAATATACTAAAATTTTTTTTGTAATTTTATTTTTATATTTTAAAAATATTATATATTCTACATATAATAATGTTTAATTATCTCACAATTCTTTCTATAATATTTTAATAATTTTTCATCTATTTTTATTAAAACTAACATAGCATTAAAATTTTTAATTTTCAATACAATCATATTGAAGTTATATAAATAAAAGATTAACAAAATAAGATGAGACAGAATTGTGTGATAACTAAATAATATCAAATGAGATAAATGATAATTTTTAAAAATGTGATAATTAAATAAAAAGATTAAATCACATATTTTTTTATTTTTATTTAATTATAATTAAATAAAAATAAAAAATTAGTTTAAGTCGGAATAGACCGAGTTGAGCTTAGGCCCAACCAGGTTGGAGTTCAGGTCTGGCCGCGGAGCCCCACTCGTCCGATCGTAATCTCTGCTTCAGGACACATGTAAATGACTTCGATTGGTCGCAAACAACCTGGAGCCGGTCAGTCGATTGTGACTATAGTGTACCATTGAGCTTCAATAATGACAATCACAACACTAGGACAATGGATCGTGCAATTACGAAAATTACTTGGTGAACAAGGGCGACCATTCTTTCAGGCGTTGAAGATAATGGAGTAGGTGATAACAGTAAATTCCATTGTAAGGAATCAGGAAAATGGCAGAATATTCTTATTGATCTTTCCATGGCAACCTCGGGTTCAGAGACTAGGAAAGTGGTAAAAATACAAGGAGACAATTTCCTAGTCGTGGTCCTGTTAATTAATGGCAGGAAGGTGCTTAGGAAGTGGTACTACTTCCTCTGAAACTTGGAGTTTGATTGCAGCCTGTTTGTCATCTGTATCAGGATCAGTGGAAGGAAGCCGATGAGAAAGAGGAATCAGTCCCTTTTCTCTGCAAGTTTCAACAGCTCCAACGAACATGTCTTCAAGGCTGTACTTAAACTCAAAACCCATGTCAGTAAGCTTCTTGGAAGAGAAGACAACCCGCATCAGGTTCTCGTCAATGTCCTTGAACCTGAGAACAAAGGCTGATACCGGTCAAGTCTAAGGTTATAAGTAACAGATTCCGATAATGCTGGGCAGTGTTTCGGGGGCTTACTTGGTGGGAACATTGTACTCAGGGTACTTCTGTTTAAGCAACTTTGCAAGATCATGGATGTTAGCGTCATGAGAGGAGCAAATATAACGACCTTCTGCCTTGGAATTCTCGAACAGGAAGATGTGAGCAATGCAGAGATCGTCTAAGTGCACGTAATTCCCCTGTTTTATGATCCCATAATGAGATTCATTTCCTGTAATCAGGTGTGTTTTTAGTAACCTGAAGAGCTTCGAACAACCTCTGTTCTATGACAGTTTTTTAACATATATACCAGTAATGAGCGAAAGTGCAGTTACAAGACTAGGTGGCATCGAGGACATGATAAAAGGACCAACAACAAGAGTTGGTATGATTGTGATTAGATCAATATTGTTCTCTTTAGCGAATTTCCAAGCTGCTTGCTCTGCCAGTGTCTTGGAAACAAAGTACATCTGGTTTTTGAAGGGTAATCCTGTGTTAGTAATGGTTATATATGTTCACAAAATCTGAAACCAGGATCTGAGAAGTGGAATGTGATAATGATACCAACCCATCCAGTCATTTTTACGGACTGAACAAAGTCCAAATCACACCAGCAGTTCTCATCGTAAACAGGTTTTTTGTGTTCTTCAACGTCCACAGTTCCTGCAGATGATGTGAACACTATCCTCTTCACTGTCTTTGCCTTAACACACGCTTTCATAATGTCCAATACTCCATTAATGGTCGGCTTTATCACTTCATTCTGCCAAGAAAAGGAGTGAACGGCAGAGTAAGTACACATAAACCATGTAGTCAGCAGTTATGTCTGTCTTCCCACATCCTATGAGTAATCCAACAAAGTGGGAATCAATCGTTCCAATGATCATACCTCTGGATCTTTGGACTCGAAGTCCATGGGAGTGGCAACATGGAACACTCCCGTACAACCTTGAATCGCCTCATCGAAACTTCCTTCTTCGGAGAGATCAGCTTTCCACAGACTCAAGTGAGTCTTAGCATTTGGCAACTCTAGTAAGTGCTTCACCTTCTTTACATTTTCTAAAACATATATACACGACAAAGTCGAATGATAAACGAAGCATCAGACAGTTTATATATAACTGAAACCAAAAAAAAGGTGATGGGAATCAGAATCCAAACCAGGGTCTCTCACTGTAGCACGAACAACGTAGTCCTGCTCAAGCAGTCTCATGATGAGCCATGAACCGATGAACCCTGATGCACCAGTCACACATACGATCTTCGCGTCTGATCCCATGTTTATCTTCCAGAGAAGAAGGTAGTGATACAAAGATAATTAAAAACAGAACCTGCAGGTAAGAGCTTTTGTGGTATAAACCAAAATGTTTACGCAAGTCTACTCTTAACATAACAACACACACAGACATATATATATATATATATATCTGTACGTAATACTATTTTCATCTAACAAATTCGTTATTTTCGAGTTAGATCTCCCCAACAGATGATTACCTAACAGTCCTTGCACGTGTGTGGTGGTTGTAATTGCGGCTAGAATTCAAGCTGAAAGAGACGATCACTTGATGGGGATGTCAACTGCCACAGGCCACGGTGATTTGTGGCTTGGCCCGGCTCGATCACAAGCTGATTGATTCGTGATTTGAGTTATAGTTCGATGAGCCACTAACAGGGCAGTCCGACCAGGCCCAATATTTTAATAAAAAACTTTTAAAATAATGTCGTTTTTAACAAAATGACCAGGCCAATGTGACCATTTCTAAACGTGGCCATTCATAAATAATAAATAATAAATAATAAATAGATCAATTTTTAATAATAAAAATTATTAAGGTAAATAAAATAAAAAATTGTTTGGTTGATAACTAAATCAAATTTAATTCAATTCCTTAATTTTAAGTTGAATTGGATTTTTTTTAATTGGTCATATTTGAAAGTATATAAAAGTCAAATTTAAATTTGACTTTTGATTAAATGAATATTCGAACTTAATCGACTCCTGATACTCAAAACATGAAACTCATAAAATTGGAGATATGCTATAATGATTCAATCATATGATAAAGTGACTGCTAAGTTTAATATTTTGATTAGAATGTTACATTAAGATACGGACTAAGCACGTTGGATATGACTAATTTACTTTTTAGAGGGTGGTTGAGTTGGTGAAATAGAAGGTACGAGACCAAAAGGTCATGTGTTCAAATCCTCATATCTACACTGTCAATCAAACATGTTATCTAGGACTTACGGAGTACCTAATTGTTATAATTTATAAGTTATTATATCAATTCAGAGATTTATCTAGTACACATTCAAAGAATAATAACTGCGGACTCCTTCGTTCTTAAAAATAAGATATGATTAATAAGGAGAATTCAAAGGTAGTACTAATGACTTGTGTTTTAAATTATAATTAAAACTCTGGGGCATTTTAGTTTGAGGAATTTCAAATTGGGCCAGACGTATATTTAACAAAAGTTAGGACACATGTTCCCATATGTGTGGAGTTTACTCGTGTTTCAGTCAACCAGACAATACTGTATAGGGTAGGCCCAATTGGAGTATTGGGCTCGATAGACTCTAAAATGGGACAAAGAGAAGCCCTTTATAAAATAACATTTTTTCATATATTTTTTTTAATTTTTTAATATGCACTATACACTAATTAAATAATACTAAGAGGCCATTTAATTATACTTTTATTTTTTATTGCAGTTTTCAATTTTTATTTCAGTTTTTTAGTTTTTGGTTTTCTTTTAAATAAAAACAAAAACTTGTTTGGTTGTTAATCTTAATGTAATTATATTTTTATCACTAATAATAATTACATATTAGATAAACCTTAAAGATAAATTGTTTTTAATTAAATAATTTTTTAATATCTTATATAATATTTATTTTACTATTATGTTATTTTAACAAAATAAATAATTTAAAATTAATATCTATTTGAAATATATTTTAATTATTAAATCAATTTTTATTTGAATATTTATATATTTAAATTTTAATTATATTTATTAATTATCTTTAAAATTTGAATACATATAATTTAATTTTATAATTAAATTATTCAAACTTTTTATTGATAATTAATTTTAATTGATTAAATATATAAGATTGAATTAAATTATTCATAATTTTTATTAAATTTAAATAATTAAATAATTTATTAAATGATAGTAAATCACATTATGAAAAAAAAGGAAGCAAAAACTACTTGTTATGATTTTTCTAATTTTTGAAAACCGAAATAAACCAAAACTAAAAGCAGAAACTAAAAGATCAAACAAACAAGTTTTTTTTTCTTAATTTGAAAACAAAAAATAAAAATAGAAACAAATATCTCCTAAATTTACCGAAAATTATTTAATAAATCAATCATTATATAAATATAAATATGCTCACAACAAAAAGTAAAGGACGTAAATACATAAACTTATTTATTTATTTATTTATATTGATAACTTACTCACTTCGTAACTCTTCGTAAGATCAATTAGTTTTTTTTTTAATTAGAAGAAATGACAATTATGTTTGAGTTCGATTCAATCTAACTCGAAGTCAAAGAATTCATCTCGCATTTACGAAATAGTCTGTTGAACTCTAATTTTAAAAAAAAGTTTAGGTTTAATGTCAAATTAGGCTCTATACATATAATTATACACATAATATGTAATCTTTTGTATGTATTAATTTATATATTTGGAACAAATTACATTTTCGAAACAATAATTATAAGAAGAAGAGAGGTCGGATGATCCGAACGAATACTTACAAACTCTCAACATCCACTCGTCGTGCAATGAATGAGTAAGACACTAGTGAAGGCTGATCGTGGGTGGATGATGGTTGGGGTGAAAGTTGATACGAAAGCACGAGCACAGCATTTCTTAACATCAATGGGCGAAAACGGGTTGGAGTAGTTAGAATGCTTCAATTATAATCTAGTTAATCTTATCCACATATTTATATAAATTTTACGTAAATATGTAGATAAAATTTAATGAAACAAGGTTGAAACTTATTGTTGAAAAGCTAAGCGTCTTAGGCCCTGTTTGATAATCAACTAATTGTATTAGTTGTTAGTTGATTCTATTATCTATTAGCCAATAGCTAATTATATTAGCTTATTTGACCAGTGAATTATATTAGCTATTTGTTAGAGATGTTTGATAAAATTAGTTGTTTAGTATTAACTGTTTATGTGTAAAATAACGTATGAAGATATGACTTTAAAAAATATTATAAGGGTATAAATATTATATATTGTAATATTTCGTTAAATATTATATATCTATCTCCGAGAACCAATTCCAATCCTTGCATGGATGACTGAAAAGTATGATTCTGGTTTGAAATTTAGATCTTTGAATCAATGAAAATATTAATTTTAAATAAACTAAATTATTTATTTTAATAAATAAAATAGTTTTTTTAATAAATATTATGTAAGAGATTAAAATAAATTTATTAAGTTAAGAATAATTTATTTTTAAGTTTTATTTATTATATTGTTATAATTAGTGGCTGATATTAACAATTAAATAAAATTTTGTTTTTATTAAAAAATAGAACTTGAAAACAATAAAAAGAAAACTAGCAGAAAATATAAATGAACAGTATGTAAAAGGTAAAATTGACTTTTAATAAGTAAAATTTTAGCTGAATATCATAAATTAGCCATTGAAACAGCCACTCTCTAAACAACTTTCATAGTTGTTTGAAGAGTCAAACAGCTGAAAACAACCAATCAGCTAAAAAAATAGTTGATTGGTTGTCTACCAAACGAGGCCTTAGTCCCTCAAAAGCATCCAAGTCAATGTTTTGGTGAGTAAATGATGTTGATCTTCTTCAAATTAATTGTTTCACATTTTCTAGGTCAACAAAGGTGTGTTCCTACATTTGGGTGGTAGCAGAATTGTCAGCACGATTTGGAAATTATTAAACTAGCCAAATTCATATTTGACATTTGCTAAAGATTTGTGAAAACTTTGGACGAATGTATGGAATCTTCCTTATAAATAGAAAAATTTACAGAAGCTCTCCCTACATCATTTCTTTCATTTAAAACCATCTCATCAAGCGCTCAACCTTCTTTTAAATTCTTTTTAGAAAATTTCTGATTAAAAAGCTTCTTTTGCCAATCTTTTGTAATTATTGCTTGTTCTTCGTATGTTAGTAAATTTGACTCATTATTTGACCATGAACGTAGGTCACATTGATCAAACCATGTAAATTATCGTATCATATCTTATTTTATTTTACATTTCTATATTTTATTACTGTTTTTAAACGTAGGTCACATTGAGGACATTCTCCCGAATACTCGTTAATTAAAGCAGTAAATCCGATCCCGGCCAAAACAATGGCGATGTCTCACTCGTACACGAACCATCCCATCTTCTGAGTGGCCAAAACGAGGCGAAAAAGCTAACATGTCACTGATCAACGAACATGAGCACGAGCACTTTCCAATGCCGCCGGACCCATAGGGAATGATGACACCGACCTCTTGCGCCAATCACCGGTGAAGGCCGCCACTAACTTCGAGACTAAATATCGACGGTTGGTCAAGTGGGATACCCAATTACCGGTATATGTCACAGATACACTGTTCACATGATACCCATTGGATAGTTGTCACTGCTCATAATTTGCGACAGTTGACGGTTGCACATGGGCTGGTGGTATGAGAGCGTAAAACGGTGACGTTTGATTACCTATACGGTCTGTCTACATTGAAAGTGCATTGGAAATGAAAAGCATCGTGGTCCTACTGTCCCAGCACAGAATCTAACTTATCTGCGGTCAGTGCATTGGGATTCATTTAGCAACCATTGGACGGTGAGACTTGGAATCTTCATCGGCATGCTCACCGTAGCCAGGGAAGTTATTATCCGTTGGAACGGATTCCGAGTAAATGATGTACTTTGATTAAAATAAACTATTACGTTGGGTTTCGTTGACGTCTCTGTTGGTAAAGACTGAATACAGATAACAAAATACAAAAATCTAAAGTTCAACAGTGTTTAGTTACTGATACTGTATATTTTTGTTCCATCTCCAATTCACAAAAATGCAAAGTTTTTTTTCATTTCAAAACCGTAACACAACTTTTTTGTATCTGTCATAGAAACAAAACACGCGGATTGTTGGACAAAAATACCCTTATATTATTTCTGATATTCCACACATCCTCAAGTGTATAAATAGCAAAAAAAAAGACATTCTTAATCAAATATAAGGCTTGAATGTATCTTTAACCTATTATGTAATTAATTTTATGAATGCTTAGATGTTTTATTAAACTATTGTGTACTAGAATTTTTAATTTATAGGATTTTTTTAATTCAATAACTCATTTCATTAAATTTTTAGGTTTTTTATTTTATTAAATATTTAAGTTCTTCATTTTATTTAATCGTAATTAAAAAATACAAATATAATTAAAAAATATTAATACGATTATAAAAAATATTTACGTAATTCATTTTGTTGTTAACATGTACAAATTTTTTGCTATTCAATAGTTGATTTCATTAAAATTTTAGATTCCTATTTTTTAATTGCTTATTTATAAATACAATTAAAAAAACTAATTTAAATAATTCGTTTTAAAATAATAAATGAATTATATTTTTCCAATCATATTATATTGTAGGAGTACTTTGGTCATTGATACTGTTTTTTATGTTCTGTCAACTGCAACAAACATATTTCGTCCTTAAGACACATATTTTTATCTGTTTTGTCCATTATAACCAAACACCTCAC
>JAOSBN010000002.1:1284814-1301481 GCA_027563595.1 Erythroxylum suave | reverse complement strand
GTCAACTGCAACAAACATATTTCGTCCTTAAGACACATATTTTTATCTGTTTTGTCCATTATAACCAAACACCTCACCGTTTCTAATTTTTGTTCTATTCTGTCTCCAAATTTTTGTTTCGTTTCATCTAAATATATGGATCACAGTAACCATATGCAACGTTAAATTTTATCCATATATTTATATATAATTTTTGGTCAATACATAAATTAGATTTAATAGAATACGATAAAAATATCATTATCTGATCCCGACTTGGAATAAGATTGCTTATAAGAAAATGTCACGTATTTGTCAAAAACATGACATAACATGGTCCTAGGTGACATAAAGAGATCCAGGGAGAAAATCGCAGGATGATGGGCCCACCCATCAATGATGTATTTTTATGTTTTTCTTATCCTTTCACTGTCTTTATGATTTATAATAATTCTTAAATAATTGAGACTTATTAAATATTAATATAATTTAAACATAATTGTTAAATATTAACTAAAATTTACTTTCGATTGGGATCAAATCTTTTATTCCAATTAATCAGTTACAACTTTGTTTCATTAAATCTCATCTACATATTTATGTGGGTTCACATAAATGTATGAACTAGATTGAATAGAACAAAGTTGAAACATCCTAATGAGACAATTGGAAGAAAATCATCTATGCTATTTGCCCAATTCCAAAGCAGTGCCACATAAATGTATGGATGAGATTTAATAGAATATGATTGTAATAGAGTAACTAGAACAGAAGATTTGATGGGTAAGGTGTTGTTAACAAGTTGGATCCTAAAAGAAGGAGGAGACATTATTAGGTGCAGAAGAGCGTATGGCCACAACATCTTCGTACTCCATCACCATCCCTTTGATGATCCTTTAATTTGGAGAAAGGTGGGAGGGAACCAAATCCTCTGTACTTACTACCTTGTATCAACTCTATTCCGCTCGATTTCATCTATACAGATATGTGGGACCCATATAAATGTATGGATAAGATCTCGTGGAGCAGAATTGGTACAGAGTAGTGAGTACAGAGGATCTCACTCCAGATGGGAGGTTTGGTTTGCAAGGTCCCAGTGAGGTCCTATCCTAGTCTTCCATCCCCAGGTCAGATAGCAATGGGTTGAGCTCAGTTAGATTCTAACTTATACCTAGACTTAAGTTTTGTCTAAAACTCGATTAAATTTAAAGTATACAGTTTGAGTTCGAGCTTAGGTCTGACTCAATTTTAAATTAGAATGACCAGGTTAATGTACTCTTATCTCACCTTGAAGTTCAAGTTTGTTTTAAAAAAAATCCTATATCCTACTCAAAGTCTAGTAATTTATTATATATATTCGATAATTTACTTAATGATCATCCGAAAAATCCAATCTGCTTATTTAAGCAAACGTGTCATCAACATAAATGTTCTTTTCTGCATAAAGATCCTCTTTTTCTCTGTAATCCTATGGCTCTGAACTCAGGCACTGAAACAAAAAGTAGGTCACTTTCTCATGTCTAACAAGCAACAGACAGCCATTATTATCTAAAATATATTGTTAGAACTTAGAACACTGTTAGCTCAATTATGATTATCACTGCAGAAAACAGAGAAAAAAAAAGGAAGACATTTCTGGTCTCTGCACTGACTTAAAGGACCATTCATTGAAGCAGAGTAATAGGTAACCATAGTCCATTTCCTGACGCTTACTATCTGTCTATAAGAAGAAGCGTGCATTGAGTTATTCTGCATTTCAAGTTCTTTGAGATAAGGGGAGGAAGAAGAAGAATGAGAGAAATGAAACATCTGGGACTGTTTTTCTTGATTCTCCTCATTCAAGGACACGGGATTTTTCGTCAAGTGAAAGGTGATGAAGGGTTCATAACAGTCAAAGGAGTGCACCTTATGTTGAATGGGAGTCCATTTTATGCAAATGGGTTCAATGCCTACTGGCTCATGTATTTGGCAACTGACCATTCTCAGAGAAACAAAGTTTCATCTGTCTTGGAGGAAGCTAGAGCTCATGGCCTTGTTCTAGCAAGAACTTGGGCTTTCAATGATGGTCAGGACAGAGCTCTTCAGTCATCACCTGGCTCCTACAATGAGCAGACTTTCCAGGTTATTTTAAGTGATCATTTTGTGTTTCTATTTTCCTCTGTTCCCTCATGATCTGGTTTCTTGCTTTTTTCTAAATGTTGTTCATTTTTTTCTTCGTTTAAAGGGATTGGATTTTGTAATATCTGAAGCAAAGAAATATGGGATTAAGCTAGTTTTGAGTTTGGTGAACAACTATGAGAACTATGGAGGAAGAAGACAGTACGTGAACTGGGCGAGAAATGAAGGGCAATCTGTTTCATCTGATGATGATTTCTTTACCAACTCTGTAGTCAAAGGCTATTACAAGAATCACATCAAGGTGACTCAATTCTCTCCCTCAAAGACGTTCATATCTCCTTTGTTCCTTCCCTGTTTTCTTTTCATGGAGTGCACATAACATTTCTCTGATCATAATTTCAATCAGAGAAAGAATGGACATAGTTTAAGTTTCCACTTTGGATTAAAAGTTTGATGCTTTTGTCATAGACTATCCTGACAAGGCGGAACAGTATCACCGGAGTTGCTTATAAAGATGATCCAACAATCATGGCTTGGGAGCTTATAAATGAACCCAGGTGTACCTCCGATCCATCAGGAAGGACCATTCAGGTTTGATACGTATCTCCAGGTCTTTAAAACCGCCCCATTTGGTCAAGTTACAGTCTTTTGGATTTGATTCATCGCAATCTTGTCAGGACTTCTTCAAATTATTTTCATTACTGCTTTCTGATTGATGTTGACACATAAACTTTACGTGCTTTTTTTAACATGACAGGCTTGGATTACGGAGATGGCTTCATACTTGAAGTCCATAGATGGAAACCATTTATTGGAAGCAGGGTTAGAAGGGTTTTATGGACAATCATCGTCACTAAACCAACAGTATAATCCCAACTCCCAAACAGGAACAGACTTCATCGCCAACAACCAGATTCCTGGAATCGACTTTGCCACAGTCCATTCGTATCCTGACCAATGGTAAGCAATCTCCTGCTAAAAGATCAGATTCCTATCCAGTTGCTAGTGCTCCTAACTGAGAATGGAGTTTCTCTTGTTCATGAACAGGCTGACAGATTCGAACGGAGATAGGTTGCAGTCATTCCTGAACAATTGGGTGGCAATTCACATCCAAGATGCTCAGAACATTCTTCACAAGCCAGTTCTCTTTACGGAGTTTGGAAAATCATCAACTGGCAGTTACAATCAAAGGGATAAGTTGTTCGACACGATTTACTCAGCAGTTTACTCTTCTGCCAGAGGTGGTGGAGCAGCTGCAGGTGGCATTTTCTGGCAACTGTTTACTCAAGGAATGGACTCATTTCGAGATGGTTATGAGGTTGTCTTCTCTGAGAACCCCTCAACAGCTAACCTCATCGCCGATCAGTCTCAGAAGCTCAATCGGATTCACAAGATGTTTTCAAGGCTACGAAATATGAAGAAATTGCAAAGAGCAAGAGATATCAGAAAGGTTCAGTGGTTGGCCAGGAACAATAGCACTAGTGTGAAGCATTGAAAATTTTCAATAGATTTCTCATTAGTGTAGTTTAATGTGCAATGTTTTCATAAACACTGGCCATATCAAACAATAAAATTTAGGATTTCACTTTGTCTGTTAGGTGAACGTAACTTCTAATACAGTTCTCAACCTGAAACCGATTCCAAACTTACCTTGTCTGATTGTAACGTTGATCAGTTACCCTGGAGTCAAGAACTCGTTTGCAAAAACTATATCAAATCACAGATATAGAAGGAGATTGGCGTAGAAACATTCTAAAGTTACATTACTGGCTCTTAATCTTAAGCTCTGGTTCTTATAAAGGCATCTTTTAGTTTCTAATATACAAGCCTTGATTATCGCCAAGCAATCAGAATGGATAAAAGGTCTACTCAGCTTTCACCACTAACCCGCAACTTAAATCACAGTCTCGTCTTTGATCGTAGCATTCTTCTGAATGACTGTAATCCCTGACCTGATGTAAATTCCTTCACTTGGCCTTTCTGCTTCTTGAACACCCTGAGAAAAACAAAAAACTAGCTCAGCAAAGACATGCACAACATCGAAAAGATAAAGAGAAAAACAGGGTTTCAACTGGTGTTGACATTCCCTAAAGGATGTGGTGGTGTAATCTTTACTTTAAACACAGAAACTGATACTTACATCCGCATTTCTAATGATGACGTCTCGTCCAATCTTGGCATTCTTGTCGATAATACAGTTCCTTGAAGAAAATGATTCGGGATCAGCAAATGGTTTGTGAGTATTTCATAACGAAATTAAATGACTGAACCTACTGCTTACCTGATTTTAGTATTTTGTCCAACACCAATTGGAACCTTTCCTTGGGCAAGCAATGATGCGATTTCTGCTTCGGTTTGATAATAGTCGGCCCCCATCATCATAGTATCCTGCAAAGAAAATAATGTTAGGCACCGAAATTCATTCAAGGTAGTCTAAAGATTTATTGTTGGCTTCTGTATTAAAATCTAGATGCAGTTAAGATCCAGAGCATTTGTATGAGAGAGCTTCTACATCTACTAGTCTTTCCTGTTTCACTGATCAAACATCAAATCCAAATAGTATTTCTGATTTGTCTTATTCATTTTGTTCTCAACTTTGGGCAGTAGTTTCTATTCTTTCGTTGGATGTAAGGGAAAAGGAGAGGAATCAATAAAGCTAGAGGATGGCTAACCAGAAGCTCAACACCCTTCTCTAAACGTGACCGAACACCGACTATGGAGTGTTCCACACTACATTCCCTTAGGAAGCAACCATGTGAGATTATGGCATCCACAACCTGCAGCAAATAAATGGGTCAAGAGATGCAACAATCTAGTTGGAAATTGCCAGTTTATCAAACCAAACAATCGTACCCTGCAGTTGTCAACTTTAGTTGGGGGCAAAAATCTAGGAGATGTGTAGAACGGTGTCTTCGGATCATAAAATTCAAACTTCGGTGGCTGCGGAAAAGGTGCTTATCAGTTTGCAGAATCATATATGACACTCATTCTGCTCAAAAATAGGACACCAATTTTAATTTTCGAGTGCAACCCTTGTAAGGCTGAACAATTTTCTTCATCTCAAAACAAGATTGAACAAAGAATTTGCCTCGGTCAATAGATTTACCAGAGAATTGTGTATACCAACTTAAATTCAAGGTTTTAGTGGCGAAACAACGTACCTGTTCGGTTAGAGCCAAATTGGCATCAAAAAAGGATTTTACTGTTCCGATATCTTCCCAATAATCATTGAACAGATATGCCTAATAAAAAAATAAGTAAGATCAGTAACTGAAAGTTCAAGTAATTTCTATAGATACATGATACAGGACAAAGTAGAACAATTAGAAGAGTCCATGTTCCAAAAGATAAATCTCACCTGAACATTGTGGTCCTTCACTGCAGATGGAATAATTTCAGATCCAAAGTCATTGCAGGATGGATAGCTCAATCTCAGAAGCTTCAACAGAACATCAGTTCTGAACACGTAAACACCCATTGAAGCAATGTAAGGAAATTTTATGGCTTCTTGCCTAGATAGTCCCAGAACAGTTGTATCAACTTGCTGCATCATTGTTAAAAAATCAGCAAGCAAGCTAATAAAGACATATATATGTATCAACCTAGACAAGGTTGTGCATCAGTTAAGAAGAATCTGAAGTGAGAAACAAGACTATGGAGCTGAAGAATGAAAAAGGAGATAAGGCAGCCAACTACCATAGCTTTCAGGTCAGGGCCTTTAGGTTTCTCAGCAAATTGGATGATACGTCCCTTGTCATCAATCTTCATCAGTCCATAATCTGAAGCACGGCTGCAAAATAAGTAATAATTGGTGAATGTCAACAGAAAAACACAAGTTTATATTTTAGCTTGTGTCTACAATGAATGTTTTGGATGACAGAAACTAGAAATCTAGAACATGGATCAGCGCATAAATCAAGCTGAGGTTTGCTTTGAAATCGAAAAATAACCAAAGGCACCATATTCATCAAGAAACAAGGTATCCCGAAAAATATTATAAATGTCAGTCATACCTATCATCCATGGGTACACATGAAACTGTGATATCTGCATTTGTATCGATGTGCTTCTGCAAGTGAAGAATGCATCAGTAACGGACTACAAGTCAAACTCCAGCAATCCGGAACAGAAAGATATTAGCAGCAATGCAATGCAGACGTTTAAAAGGTACCTGAATAAAATCCATATAGTCCATCCGGTAAAGATGATCTCCAGACAATATCAATACATGTTCCACATCCTTGTTTTTTGCATCCTGAATGGATCAAGAATAAAAACCATTTACTTAAATAATTGACAACACAAAATACCCTAAAAATGAAGGCACTAATCTGATTTCTAACCTCAAAAACCCAAACAAATTGCCTCACAGCATCGGCCGTTCCTTGGAACCACTTCTTTCCTGCTTCTCCTGGTGTTTGAGTGGCAGCCAAGACCTGCTCCTCAGGATAAAGCAATTCAGTTAGGATTTCAATAACTTATTGTCATACATGAAAGAGTTAAACTTCATCAAATCCTTCTCACCTCGACAAACCCATCTCCAAAATTAACCCCATTTCCAAAATTATAAGTGCGAGCTAGGTGTCTATTGAGTGAGAAAGAGTTGAACTGTGTGAGAATGAAAATCTTCTTTATACCACTATTAATGCAGTTGCTCATCGGTATATCAATCAGCCTGTAACACCCTCCAATTGGAACCTGCAAAAAGATAAAATTTACAAACGATGACTCCATTCACATTTTTGCAGAACGGTCAATTAACTTATACACACCAATTACAATGATTGCATCCATGCAGCATAAAGCAAAACATCCTTTTAGGTTTGAATACTATTCCCATTGCCCCCCCAAAAAAAAAAAGAAGAGAGAAGCTAAAATTCAATCACGGAAGCCATGGCCGTTGACATCTTACCGCAGGCTTGGCTCTTCTACCCGTAAGAGGAAAAAGTCTGGTGCCAGCGCCACCACCCAAAATAATTGAAACGACATTTTTGGGGTCTGATCTTGGACTATCAAACTGTGCATCAAATGTCTGAAACCACAGGCCAGTGCATTAAGCTCCAAACTAACAACATGATTCAGAATCTAATACTAGGCCAGATCAAGATTGTCATGTACTTACCATGGTCTCTTTGTCGATATTTGACGTGAGAACAGAGCAGGTAACCACAGGCTTGAACTTTCGAGCTCCTCTATGATTTTCAGTTCTCAAATTCTTGGAAAAGTTGGCAGTCTTCGTCCTGACACTCTCACCCCAAAAGAGAGTGCCTCTATTACAATGATCTCCACGATTAACATCAAAGGCACTGGCGGTATATTTCAAGGCAGCAGCGCAAGAATCCATCTTTGAATCTACTAAAACTGGTAACTAGAAGCTTTTGAAGAGAATATACCAAAAAAAGCTGACCTAAGAATTAAGATCTGGGAATCCCAGATACTAAACTATAAATATCGAGGAAATGGTAAAATAAAAACCGAAAAAGTTAACTACTTTCCTCGTACGGTCCTAAATTCCAGCGGCAGTTCGAAGAGCAACAAATGAAAGAGAAAACTAAAACCCAATAGCCGTAACAGGAATCTAATGCCCAGCTGACAGAATTTAGCAGAATCCCAGATCACAAAAAGATGAAAAGATCACAACTTTGATTAAAAGATCAAAAGTTTCTGCAGCTCCAATATGTCAGTAACAGGAAAAGTGGGAAACAACTGCAAACTCCGGTGGCTTTGTGACGAAAACGAGAATAGTCACAGGAGGGAGATGAATGTGGATAGAAGTGAATGATGATGGTGATAAGTGTGGTTGGCTCTGTGATCCAATGTCACGAGAAGAACCACAAACAATGGTGGGTTTTGAATATTCAAAAGAGCTCTTTTCAGCCTACAATCTCTCTGATCTGACGGCCACTTTTCACTCCAACGTATGCGGATTTGCCACGGACTTCCATGAACCTAGAAACATTCATCACAGATCTTCCAGCTCATTTTAGCCCCGCGTTTATTGATAATATTTATTTACGGAGAAAATCTCAGCCTCTAAACATTACTTTCAGGGCCATAGCAGTCAACTTCCGAGTCTTTCTCCTATGTTTTGGTTTGGTTTTCTTAGATTCATTTAGTTATTGTTTTGATTTTCTCTTCTAGATCAATGGAAAGGAAAGACTACACCAGGCACTCGGTCAGTCTCAATGCAAGCGCTCTGACTTCTGGTACAGACTCCAAGCAACAGTTTGGCCACGTTAGCTATACAGATTGGCAGTGAATGGGATACGGTGGTGACAGTTTTGTCCGGCAGTGGTGGGCCACCGAAGGCTGCTGATATTTATATACATTTAAAAATTTTTAAAAAATTAATAATTAATAAATTTTAAAATTATTAAGAAAAAGTTAACGGAAGGATCGAGATAATGGGCATTGATTTGATGGAATGACGTTGCAAGCGTGCCGAGGTGTTGAAAACGACAGCGGATTGATTTTGGACCGAGCACATGGGAACGAGGTGCCCAACCTTTTCGTGATGGTCGTGTGTTGGGTTGGGACAAGTGACAGCTCACAAGTACAACACAACAGCACAACGACGCAAAATCAAAATTCAACATTATAGAGTGCACCTGCGAAAGCCTGAAAAGTATCACTTTTTTTTTTAAAAGACGCTTAATTTTTTTTTTCGAATCTATAAAAAAAAGTAATTTATTTAAATAAAAAATAAGATAATGATTTTTTAATTTAGTTCAGGTTTAAGTTGTTTAGACCTAAGTTTATTGCAGAGTTTCATAATGAAGTAGAACTAAATGAAATGGAAATTGAAGGTTTCATGTTACATTTCATTTTATCTTAAATAGTGAAATAAAAAACCTCCGATTCGGGAGTTTAAGATGGAACGTAAACTAATAAATATATACTACCTAATATACCCTCAATAATTTTTCTTAATACCAATTATTTCTTCTAACCTAAGCTCTCTTTTTCCATACCAATTATTTATATATTTTTATATAAATAAAAATATAAATAAATAAAATTTAAATATAAATCACATATAATATAATAAAATTTACTAAATAATTGATAATATTATTTTTATATAATTAATAATAAAATAATAAAATTTTATTATTTTAAAATAAAAATATATAAAAACCTTTTAACTGGACATGATTTCTTTTTAAAAATTATAGCTTTAAACGTCTTGTAACAACTATTTTAATATTAAGGATATAATAATCATTTATTATACATTACATTCCATTTTATCTATCTTACAAACAACATTTCACTATATTACATTGTGAACCTTTTCATCATTCTCAAACAACTTTTCAATATAATACGTTTCATTCCGTTATAAATTGTTTATGCCCGTTCCATTCAATTCTATTTTATTTCATTAATTAATGTCTAATCAAACAGAGCCTAACTCTAGATCGTTTTATTTTAAAAAAATTAAGTCTGATATGACCTAAGTATATTGAAAATACATAAATTTAACTTGGGAGTCAGCCTATTTCTACATCCCTACATTCCAAAAAAATGGGAATTAATCCCAGTTTGCATAGTATATAGATCACAAGTGGGCTTTCATAAGGTATATACTTTTTAATAGGCATGACTAATGCAGCTGATCCATGTCTGGCCCATCAAGCCCAAAATATGTTTACCATATATTTTGATTTTCGAGTATAGATACGGGTTTAGAGAGGAGATCTTCCGTGCCCATAACTTATGTCGATCTTATTTATATATTTTTTATTTTTATTTATTTTTATAGATGAGGTTGTCTGAAATAGGGTTGACACAGAGTTCCGGGGACAAAACGTTTGATCCTATGGGTTGAAGCATTCGCGATAAACCGTAATTATCATTTTAAGAATTAATTATCTTCTAATTACGTAATTAACCCATCAATCATTTTGTGCACTGACCCATAAGAGTTCGCGGCGTGGAAAGCTTATCCCATGCAGACATGGAAACTATCTAGGTTAATTATTTTTTAAAAATTAAATTTTATAGTATTAATTTAAACTTTTAAAATTTTAACATTAAAATTTAAAATTTTTAATAAATATTTTTCGATATTAAACTTTTCGTTAGTATGAATAATGTTATAAGTCACGTCATATTAGAATTTTAATAAATTTTAAATTTTAAATAAATTATTTAACGACCGGATAATACAAAATTAAATAACTAATTTGATTAATCTAAGTAATTAGGGTTATTTTTAGATTTTGATCTGACTTGAAATTAACAAATAAGCTTGAAATTAATTGAATTTAGACTCAAACTCAATTTTAAAAGCGAAAACTTTCACTCGACTTCAATAAATTTGAAATAAAATAATATTTATTTAATTATCGAAAATTTAAGATTATGAACATGAATTAATTAATAAAAATCACTTTTAGAAAACTTGAATTAGAATAAACCTTTTTGTAAATGATCTGAATCCAATTCATCCCGTTTTGACCTAAGGGTGACAATGGGCAGCCCATAGACTTGGATTTAAATATTTTCAATAGATTAGGCTTAGATTTAGGCTCAGACTCAGGTTAATTTGAAACTCAACTTTTCTAAACAAAACAATATCACGAGCTTGCAATTCCCTGTTCCAAACCCTTGAACACAAATTTCATATCCAATTCCAACCTTGCATTTACTCGAGCCTGGATTTTCTATTTAAGATTATTCTGTCATACTTTGTCTAATACATATATGATGCTGTTTTTGCTTAAAAATTTTAAGTATACTCATTCACACGCCTGTGATTTGAAGTTGTTTCCGTAATTGACCAGCAGACATCATCAGCTGTTTATTAAAAATGTTTGGTAAAATTAGATGTTTATGTATAAAATTCTATAATTTATAAATTATATAAACAATTTTAGTAAATTAATCGAATAAAATATGTCGTTGAAATCAAATCAAATTATCCCACAGATATAATATATTGTATAATTTAATTAATTAATCAATTTTTAAAATTTAAATTTTTATCTTAAAAATTTTGATTTAAAAATTTTAAATTAAATAATAGAAAAACAAAATTTTAAAAATTGAAATAAAATTTGTTTTTTATCATTTTAATTTTAATTTTATTTAAAAATAACAACAAAAACCAATTCAAAACTCCGTCCATTAATATAATTTTTTAATTTTAATTTTTTATAAAATTGATAATACTATAATTACAATTATAATTGTAATTATAACTACAATTATAATTATAATTTACTTAATTTTTTATTAAAGTAATAATGAAATGATTAAAATAAAATAAAAAGTACAAAAAAACAGTAAAGCACGCCCGTGGCGCTTGAACAAATATACTTAAAAATTTAAAAAGAAAACGACGTCGTATATATATATTAGACAAAGGACGATAGAATAATCTTAGACATAAGATCCGGAATCCTATTCAATCTCTAACTTTTCAGACTCCATTAGTCCATAATTCATTTGGACCATTTCCCTTTTCACCATCTCTCTTCATTCTTTAATTTTACTTGTGAAGACGAGCAACCTTCCAAAGTTGGCAAGATAAGGGTTCCATATTAACCCTTATCTACGACCACGACCAGATTTCATTTAACAACTTTCTAGTACGTGCCATTTTGTGACTTGAAATTTCATTTCATACATATTTTAACATTAACCCTTACTATAGGATATTAAATAATGCTAAAACTCAGCTTGATTCTGCATAAAACAAAAACTTAAAAGCTGGGTTAGGTCTAATTTTCAATATAAAAATGAATAAAGGTAATACCTAGTCATAAACGGTGACGCATTAATGCATAAACTAGTGCATAAAAGAGGATCAAAGTCTCAATCTTGCAACCACATTAATCTATCTCATACCCCAAACCTAATATGCTCTTTTCTTTGCTTTATTCGTGCAAGTGGGAAAAAAAGTGCAAGAGTCCTTGACTTTCTTCATCACACTCTCTTAATTTGTCTTTCCACCCATTTGTTTTGTCCTTAAACAATCCATGTGATATGTTAAATTGTCATACATAAAGAGATAAATAATAATTTAAATTCTATAAATTATCGGGAAAATATTCTACAAATATAAGAGTTATAACGAGAAGAGTCTTTCTCGATTCACTGGTGTGAATAATGTCACGTACTTTACTAATATCATCCCTATATGTCCTTGATCACCCTCTGATCAAGGGTAGCCCGTATGGTATGGTATAAAAGTTAATAATTATACTCTAAGAAAAATCAATATCTTAAATATAATATGTTTGGTCGGTCTGACTATTAAGAATGAAACTCAATGATGATTGTTGAACTTGTCATTTTCTTGAATCTAAAAGATTGGAACTTTCCTTCTCTGTTAACAATAATGTTATCAACCAAACACCAAACTTGCCTAACTTACCCATGCAATCCATTGTAGGTATACATAGCATACCTCTTAATAGGTTAAGTGATGTAAGTTGTTTTGTTGAGACAAGAAGTGTTGAATTACCAAATGTTATGTGTAAATTTGAAGTGTACTTTTTTTTTTTTTAGAATGAAGAAACTCGCAATCGTTATTCTTTAGATGTACATTGGTAAATTTTCGAATTGACATAATAGATTGCAAATTACGTCAACTAAGTACTTCGTACTAGATAAATCCTATACGATATGCTTAATTGAAAAAGTTTAGGTAGAGAGATTCGAACACAGGATCTTTTAATTTCATGCCTCCCACTTTACTAACTCGATCTTCCTAAATAAATTAATCATAAACTAATCTTTGCATGTATTTAACAGGTCAAAAGATTTAATTGAAGAGTTAGTTTTTATTTTAATAATTTAAATAAAAATGAAAAATTTTAAGCATGAAAATATATTAAATTTATATATCAATGAATATTATTAATTATGATTAATTATGACATTTGGATTTAATTATAAATTATTAAATTGATAAATAAAGAGACTGTTTTCGTGATTTGAACAAGCAACCTTCTAACAATAACTTTTAAATGTTCCAAATTTCTCCTTTGTAATAAAAAACAGGAGTTATTATTAAATAAATAATATTTGATAAAATAAATAAATAATTTCCATAAAAATATCTCTCCTCCAATTCTATTATAAAAAGGAAAAACCTCCATACATGTACCGTAGACTTCCTCTTTCGTCTCCGAAGACCCTCAAGCAAGCCAAGAACACCTACAAAAGTAGAAACCAGGTCAGTAGAAACTAAACTCAGATCACCAAAAATGTCTTCATTCGATTTGGACAAAGTCAAGGCAGAGAAAGCTGATGCTATTAGAAAGTACAAGATCAAAAGAAACTTCAGCTTCTGTTTACAAGTTGCAGCAGCTCTAGTTTTCCTTTCGTGGCCCTTCATGCCCATCCCTCAAATACTAGGAATAGTGTCCACTCGTTTTCCTCTTCCGATGCAGGAGTTCTACGTTTTTCTTCTTCTTAACGTTATCGTTTTGCTCGTCTACCATTCATCATCCACCGCCAGCAACGCGGCCTCCGCTACCACCGCTTGTGAGACCCATATCTACGACCAGTACGTATCTTTATCATTATCAACCCGCCGGGACGCAACCACTGGTGAGTATAAGCAACTCGTTGTCTCTCCGGCGCTGGAGATTACTCCACAGGTACAGCCACGTGTTCGCTGCAAGAGTGCCAATTATGCTCCGGTGGCCGAGAACTTCGGTCACGAACTTGCTGTGACAGGTGAATGTGTTCCCGAGCGAGAGGGGAAGCCGAAGCATTACATAAGGACTCGGTCAGAGTTGACTGTGGCGGAGGAGAGGACCCGTCAAAGAAAGCTCCGACGGTCGGAGACTGAGAACGTAAGGAAAACCGTAGCTGCCGGAGACTGTACGGAGGCGAGAAAGTCAATTGAGGAGATGAACAACGAAGAGTTTAGGAGAGCAATTGAGAGCTTTATCGATAGTAACAAGAAGATTTTGAGGGGAGAAAATAATGCCTTTTGTCCGAGGAGGAACGCAACGACTGTTAGTGATGAATCAATCAGTACAGTGTAATTTCAGTTCTGAGAAAACGAAGAATCAAAGAGAAAGTACTGTTCTTGTATTTGTTCTCTTTTCCTGTGTTGATGATAATGACTCCGTTCAGACCAATGTGATCTTTTGGTGGTATTGGGTTGACTACAAGTCCTTGCCGAGAATATTTTGGTCAACGGAGACTGGGGTCTACGCGCAAAGTTCACCGGTGCCGGAATTTTTGTCGCCGGAGTTACATAGAATCGAATGATCCGAGTATAATTAACAATTGAATAGTTGTTGACGTGCATGTGTCCTAACCTTATCTAGAGAATCAAGCTAAGGCCACTTGATTCAAATTCTCTATTCCAATAATTATATTTTAACTATATCTTATTAAATCTCGTCCATATATTTACATGATAGATAACGTAAATATATGGATGAGATTTAATAAAATATTATAATCGAAAGATGAGATTTAATCCTTAAATTAGAGGTCATTATTATTAAATAAATAATTAAATTTTTATTTAAGAAAAAGGGTTCTAGGGATGCATGTGGGCAACTAATTTGGGTTGGAGGACCTTGTCATTTTAGGGCGTTTTAATCTTGTGATACTTAATCCTGTTTACATACTTGTGTAGATTCTTACATAAACGTATGAATACGATTTAGTAGAATATGATATGAACTGACTAATCAGAATAGGAGATTTAATCTAACTAATTTCAATTAAATTATTATTATTATGATGATAATGACCCCATCATGTGGGAAAAGTGAAAAGCACATTCGATATGGTGATAATATCATATCTAAAGTTGGTAACTTCAATTGTACTTTAGAGCCTAATTTGAGTGATAAAATTACACTTTCTGCTTTATCTTAACGGGTGGAGTGGTTTAGAAGACTTTTTAGAACTTTTGACACTCTTTTCTTTAATAACTAATAAAAGCTGCCTGAAAATATCCAGTTAAAGTTATGAAGTAATTAGTCCTTATGGATTAGGACTAATTAGACTTTAATCTAACGGATAAGACGAGGGGATACTAGATTAGAACGAGTTAGACTCAGAAACATTATACCTCAAAATCATAAGAGAAGGCAAACGATTGGATTAAGTTTTAGTTTATGATCAAAAAATTGCAATCATAAAAATCTTGAATTGACTAATTTTTAGTTCAATTTTTAACTTTACGATTCGATTTATTTTAATAACTCTTGCTGTTAAAAATCAACAATTTATTAATTATTCCATTAGTTTGCACAAACTAATCAATATTTATGAATCAAAATAACCAATTAATTTATATTTTAACTGTCTCCCTTTTCAATTAAACTTTATATTCAAAACTTTAATTATATTTAAAATTTTTTAATTTTGTTCAATTTTTAATTAACAATTTTTAATTCGTTGGTTTAATATTTACTGAATCTTTTAAATCTTAAATATCTTCTCTCACCGATTTAACTTTCGATCTAATTAGCACATGAAATCAAAGTTCAGAAAACATCTAGTACTATATAAGGATTTTGGTGGTTAGTAAATTCTTAATTACATCCCTAAATTGCGGTCTTGACGGGAAGAGTTGGTCAAAGAATTTGTAGGAGTACCTTATACAGAACAATGAGGGACATCGAAAGTGTGGTTTGGCAGTTATGTTAGTAAGTCGGTGTGTGATTTGGTACTTCGTGCTATTAAGCTCTTGTGTTGTGTGGTCTGATACTTAATGTTATCTGACTGGGTGGCTTGTTTAGTTCAGCAAGGTTCGGAAACTCAGACTCAAGTGGTTGCAAAAATATTGGAGACTTTTTGCAACGCTTAAGGACAAAAAGTTAGCACCGATAAACTTCAGTTTTTTTTCAAGAACATTTATTGAGATAAAATGTGAAGTTTTAGTCAAATTTTACAGATGCAATGCACGAATAATCTTAGTAAATATTTAGGAGTACCCTTGATTCATGAGTGAATAACGAGGAACACTGGTCAGTACATCCTAGATAAAACATAACAAAAACTCACAAGATGAAATGTGTACGTTGTCTCTAGCAGGGCGTGTCACTTTAACTCAATTAGTGATTTCGTCCCTTCCAAACTACAAGATATAAACAATGAGACTGCCGAGGTAATTCTGTGATGAATTGGAAAAAACAATGAGGGATTTCATCTGGGGCTCAAAGAACGGTCAACGAATACCACATTTAGTTAACTAGGCGGCAGTTTGTCAGTCGAAAAAAGCAGCAGGCCTTGGGATTAAAAGAATTTGATCCTCCAATGATACGTTACTTACTAAGTTGAGATGAGATTTGCTTACTAAGCCAACAACTTTATGGGTCCAGATTCTTAAGACAAAATATCAATTTGATGATCACCGCATCCCTTAAACGCTGGATAGGAAAGGGGTCTCGATAAGTTGGAGGGAGATATTAAGTACGTGGTGATTTGTACACTAAGGACTCAAATGGAAAATAAGTAATGGGAGCCAAATTTATTTCTAGCTAGATAATTGGGTGGATGCTTGGAGTCCTCTTTTATTTGTGACAACATCTCAACTTCCTGATAGCTTACTCTATACTAAAGTAATGGATCTTGTTGATGAG
>JAOSBN010000002.1:1272935-1284714 GCA_027563595.1 Erythroxylum suave | reverse complement strand
ATGTTTTGTTTTAGGTTTTAAAGGAAGGGCATTTCTGACATTTCACCTATGTCTTTTGGTTTTGTCTCCGTCTCTGCGTTCTTGTCCTCTAGTTTTGGAAGGAACAAAAATCTTATGTCTCTGTCATCCGGAGTCAGGATAGAAATTGGTGGAGACAGCAAGCAAACAGGTCGAAGACAGGATTTTTTTGTCCCTGTCATCCGTCCCCACCCATGGGGACAGCAACCAAACGCAGAGTAATGGAACGTAATACATTTTTATCATTTGATTAAGGGTTTTATAATATGATGAAACAGAATAGGATAGCAGAAAGTTTTATGTTACGTTTTATTTTATATAAATAGTGAAAATAAAAGACTTCCGATTCAGGAGATTTAGTATAAAACATAAACAAATAAATATATACTACCTAATATACTCTCAATAATTTTTTTTATTTCTTGTAACCCTAACACTCTTTTGCCCAGATTCATTTATTATGAAGTATAATAGTCATTTATTATATATTACATTTTATTACATCCATCTTTTAAAAAATATTTCACTACATTACATTATGATATATGGAGGTACTAAAAATAATAATAGACTTATTTTTGTAAAATATTAAGGTGGAAATTATATATTTAATAAAAAAACAACTAGTATGGAATTAAAGTATAACTTTTATTTTACACTAATTGAATAATCATACATAATTAATGTGTGAAAACATAAAAATTTAAAGGCTTTTGGATAAATTCCTCGCAGTAATTGGATGACCTTTAAAGAATAATTAGACGAATCATAATTAAAGATCATTAAATGTACAAGATTAGTGATTACGGTCTACTTGTCTAATTGGACCCTCCAAACACTTGGAAGACCAATCCTTACCCAAGCCGCCAAGCCTGTGAATGTCTTGTTTTCCCAGGAGGTAGCAGAGTTGTTGGACAATTGTCAGGCCGACAAACTAATAGCAATCAGGCCTAGACACAGTTTAAGAGGTCCAAAAACACGGACAGGAATCTGAAAGGAATCTCCTGTTTTAATTATCCCATTTTAACCTTATTTTTTCTCTAATAAACAACATGGATTGTAAAAAAAGACAAACCTAATAAAGTTCAAATGCTTAATCCATAGGATTGGCGCCTACCATCTGAGACCGACTAATGACAATGAGTGACAGATTTAAATCGAGATTAACTTAGTTACTTTTTCGCCCTATAGGAAGATTAGCTTCATTAGTTACTTTTTTCAGCATCCGTCCCGAGATCTAAATACGATAATCTAACCTCTAAGAGAAGCAAAGTCAAGTTTATAGTTTCTAGTAAAGTCTTCTCAAAAGCGATTGGGGCAGGTTCTCTAAAGCAGCCTTTTCCTTCTATTCTTATAGCATAGTCCTTCGTATTGCGAACAAAAATAGGATTAAAATAAAATTATTGGAATAAAGAATCCAAACTCCAAAACACTTCTCAAGACCTTGCAAAACACTTTGAGGACGGGATAATAATCAGAAGTTAAACTTATATGTTTTTTGGAAAATTTGAGCCTATGTTCTTATGTTTGATAATTATTATTAATTCTCTTTTAAATAGTAAATTTATTTATTTTAAATAACTCATTTAATCATTTAAAACATCAATTTAACAAATTATATTATTTTATCATTGATTAAAACAATTGCATTTTTTTAAATTTTTACAAAACAAATATTATTTTAGTTTGAATCGCTCGAATTTTGTTTATTAAATTTGGACGGCAACTTTGGAATTTGAAATGCCTACTTCGGCCATCCTTTCCTTGAAAAGTCTAAAAGTACTGTGAAAAGTCATCAGGAAATGGTTGTAAAATGGGTTATCCATGTCTCCTTGCCGCTGACTGCTGAGACCATTTGATACTCAGATGCATCGTCAGTTTCGATCCGATGTTGTTCATTACATGACGCGAAAGGGTAGACGTAGGGGAGGACAACATACAGTCTCGAGCTGTGCAGAGAAACCGATACCTTAACTACTGCTTTATGCTGCCATTTCGATCGCACGGAAATGTTGGGCAAATAGTTTATTAGCTTTTTTTTTTAATTTATTATTATTTTTTAATCATTTAAAAAATTATTTATATGTTTAACGAATAATTTATTGATTAATTTATTTAACTCCGATAATTTAATTTTTTAAAAATTTCATGAGACCAATTCTGATTTATACATGCCAAGTCACAAATTTTGCTAAGACTTACAGAAATTTATGTCTATACATGAATGATACATGGTTGATATATATAGGTCTATTAAAAATAACCAGAGAGATGGGTAAAATTATATATTATCAAACTTTTTTAGATTTTGTTTTATTACGAAATTTTGAATCACGTGCTGATAATAATGACGATGACATGAATGACACATAGCTGGTCTTGACACTCCTTGATACCGAGATGCAGGCCACTTTCAATCTATCTTGTTCATTACAAGAATCTATCTTGTTCATTGCATGACGGGAAAGGATAGACGTAGGGAATGACAGCATACAGTCTCGAGCTGCAGAGAGAACGCGATACCTTAACTACTACTTATGGTGCCATTTCGATCGTACGGAAATGTTTGGCAAATATTTTATTAGTTATTTTTTAATTTATTAGTTAATTGTTTTGACTATTTAAAAACAATTAAATAGGACAGTGTAATCTCCTTCATTGCAAGCTTTGGGCAATCCTCCGAGGGTTGTATATAGCAGCTGATTACGGGTTCATGAACCTTGAAGTCGAATCAGACTCATAAATTGAAATTAAAATGACTATAAGTGAACAACAACAGAATGAATCCATCAGCCGGCCCAACCTAGCTGCATCTCAACGCCCACACTCTATTGACGGATTATCTAATGACGCCCTACCTCCATTTTCCGCTTTTTCACCAGTACATATTTGCCCTAATAAAGACGATAGAACTGTTATTAGGGAAAGACGTAGGGCTTGACGTCCATTAAACGTCGATCAACGGCCAGGATCCCCTAATTAGGGGCAACTTTGTACTTTTGCTTATGGATATTAAGCCTCCAGAGTAATTAAAAAAAATTATTGATGTGTTTGCTTAATGACATATTGATTAATTTATTTAATTATAATAAGTTAATTTTTTAAAACTCTATAAAAGGAACATTTGGGGTTAGTTGTTTACTTAATAACTATATTACCTTTCACTTTATTCTCTACTTTTATTACGTGTGTTTTCAAAATTGATTTTTTTTATTGTAGTGCAGTTTGGAACAATATGATAAAGGAGTTAATTAAACTTTTTAATCTTTATTTAATTTTATAATATTATTTTATATTTAAAAATATCATAATATTAAGTTTTTGAATATAAAATTAATATTTTTAGTATATAACCAGTATATATTGTATCTGTGTTATATTATCATTATAGATATTTAATAAAATTCATACAAGTTATATAAATTTTAATATAACATAGCTTGTTACATTATTGTTTGGCCTTTATTTGCTAAAGGACAACACGTAGCCCTTTGGATGAATGGTGCGAGTGTGCTAGAAATTTTAGGTTTTCTAAACCGAAAGAAAAATAGAAAAAAGAGATTGCGCTTCGTAAACTGACTCAAAATAAAAAACGACTGTGTATGCTAGAAAGGGACAAGAAACTAACAAAAGGAACTTTACTTCATTGATAGACAAATTGGCAAAACACAATGACTAGAACTTTGAAAGAATAACTAAACGCAATGAGAAAGGAAAATGCTAGGCTGGAAAAAATAAAAGGATTGCTGGAAAATAAAGGAATAAGCTAAAGTGTAAAAACAATGTGCTGGAGTGCCAAGCTTTGATTTGTCAAGAGTTGAATCCTTCTTTCTTCTTCAAAGCTCCTATTTATAGCCACCAATGATAAGTGTCTCAATTCAAATTTGAAATCTTGATAAAGCTTATCCCACTAGATAAAGATCAAGTTCAAAACGATTCTCATCTTATCAATGAAGATTAGGTTGGCTGGTATCCATCACTTTATCCTTTCTTTGAATTTGAGCTCCCGATCTTCTATTTCAAATCAGATTTGTCGCATCTTCTTCTGCTGGTCACCGAAATCTGATGGATTGAGGTCAGTGTCTAGACTTCAAATTGGGTGTCCCACTGCAATTTAAACTTATGATCTTGATAAAATCCTATCTTGCTAGATAAAGATAACGTTTAAATAAGTCTTATCTCGTTGGATAGAGATCAGATTTTAATAAAACGTCATTTTATCCTGTAAAGATAATATTTGGATAAAATCTTATCTTTATCCCCTTATTATCTTGGATTTCAAGATTCCCACTCCAACTCGAATTTTACTACTCCCTTCTTTGCTGGATACTGAAATTTTGATGGGCTACAATTGATGGGCTACTCTTTGAACTTCGGATCATGGGCTTTTCTTTAGGCTTTAGATTTTTGGTCCCAAATAGTGAAAATGGGCCGAACCTATTTTTAGGTGTAAACAATTATTAATATTAATAGAGAATTTAATGTTAGATTATTATTATTATTATTACTAATACAGTTATAAACTTAATTTTTATAAAATTAAATATTTAAAATTTAAATTTATAATCAGCTATCATTTAACTACTGATAGAATCAGTTTATTAACCTGATGTAATTAGTTAATAGAGTCAACCGGTTTGTATTTAAGTAGACCTAATTAAGGAGATAGATTTCTTGGTTCGTGTAAATTTGTGGTCTAAAAGTGCTGTGAAAAGTCATCAGGAAATGGTTGTAAAATGGATCCAAGTCCTTCCTGCTGAATGCTGAGAGCATTTGATACCCAGACGCATTGTCAGTTTCAATCCTATCTTGTTCATAGGTAGGTACACGTAGGGGTTGACAACATACAGTCTCGAGCTGGATAGAGAAAGCGATACCTTAACTACTGCTTATGGTGCCATTCCATTCATCATCTATTAGCATCTGATATTATATGTTTAAAAAACTGGTGGAATAAGCGTATAGCTAAGTGAGATTTGTCTTGTTTAGGTAGACGTAATTAAGGAGATAGATTGCTTGAAAAAAAGTGAATTTCTTCTGCATTGAATGCATATAGGACGTAACAGGTAATCCAATCAAGAGGCTTCTGACAGGCATTTACTTCTTGTAAGTCAGTAGTCACCTACCTACATTTACTCCTTTTGTGGTCTGGCTGGCCTAACTTGGGTAATTGTAATTTGGTTAAGTTCTTATGATTGCCCCACAATTATATGAAAGTGAAACATCTCAGATACAAATTATATATAGTGTTTCTGATACAAGCCGACTGTCTGCTATAGCTTGTTCCTGTCCAGTTCTGACAATATCATCTTTGAAATCATGTCAAAGGTTATCTTTTTGTTCGATCATGCTCTTCTACTGCTCCATTTAGGGTCTGCTTGTACTGACACCGTTCAGTGCCTGCTGGGAGATAGATTTGTGAATCACCCGAGCCAGTAGAAAGAATGTACACAGGACTCTTGACTATGACTCTGACTTTGTTCTTTTTCTTTTTTTTCTGCAGAAAACCACTTTGTCAGTTCAAATGATCTGTTCAAAATGCAGGCAGAAGGTAATGAAGTTAATTGCAGAACTTGAGGGTATAACTTCCATTGTGCTTGACCCAGCAAAGAACACGGTCACTGTCATTGGTGAAGCTGATCCAGTGAGGATCATTCAGAAGGTTAGGAAATTTAGAAAATGTGCATTAGTTGAGAGTGTAGGGCCTCCGAAGGAAGAAAAGAAGGAGGACCATCCGAAGAAAGATGCTGTTCCTGCTCCTCCACAGACATGCAGAAGATGTGAAGTCTGGTATGTGGTTGGTGATGAGTTTTATAGTTACTGCTCCATCCTGTGAACCATCATGATAATTGAAACTGTGTTATTGTCCTTAAAAGTCCAACCTTTGCTATTCCTGTACCTAAATCTGCCATAATCCTACTTGTATAAACAGTTTCTGCAACAATTTGACATCAGACAGATCTTCTTGCCACTGATTTACGTATATGTTTCAGTTAAGAATGCCCTCTTGCACCATTAACGGACCGAAGAATTGATGTTAAGTTGTTAGAATTTGCTTTGTATTGATTCGATCTTGTGGGGTTGATCATGATGTTTCCTAGATGAAGAAGAAGAAATATAGGGTTCCTCACTCAATTCATTATTGGTATCTTCAACATCTCAAACACTAAATTGGCTCCATATCGTCTCTTGTGAATATTGGTTAAATTCAAATTTCTCCGAGGTACTAATTTAAAGTTATATTTAGTTGGGCGTTTATTAATGGAATACGATAGAGTTTTATATTACATCTCATTTTATCCTAAATAGTAAAAATAAAAAACCTTCGATTTGAAGAGTTTATAATAAAATATAAAATGATAAATAACTTTACACTATATTACATTATAAACTTTACATCCAAAGAACATTTTATTATATTACATTATGAACTCTTCCATCCCCTCAAACAATAATTTTCTAATATTACATCCATTTACATTCCATTCCATTATAAATCATTTTGTTCCATTCAATTTTATTTCATTCTATTTCATTAAATTTTTTTATGTTTAACTAGAAGGGTTTGTAAGCACGAATCACAATAAAATTATTTGTAATTTACTTCAAAATTTTTAAAGAATACATTGATGGCAATGGATCTATCACATTCAGGCTCAACCTTAGTCTAAAGCTTAATTAAGTTCGTAACTTGAAGGTCAATTGGGCTCGAATCAAATACAATTAAATATATATTTTTAACTAAAAAATTAAAAACGAATTACTTCTTGACAAATGCTTAAGCTTAAACTTAGATCGGAACCCGAAATTATTTAAAAAATCGAACTCGGTCCAAACCCTAATCAACTCAACAAACCTTAGTAACCCTAAAATAAGATAACTATTTAAAAGTGAAGATTTATTAACTTTTATAAATATTACTTACATTTATATCATATTTTATTTGTAACAGATAAATAATTGCTATTTTTATATAAATTTAACGAAATTAACATGTCAGAAAAAGATTAATATATAAAAAATCAGAAACGATCCAAATTTCCGGAAAATATGTCTTTATCCTAATAAACAATATCATATGAAAATGATTTTTTGGCTTCATTACAACCCACCATGTACAAGTGGGTCAGGAAAAACATGGTTTTCATCAAATCGAAAGTGATTGTTGGGTTAAAGATTCCCGCAATGGGTTATGTTTAGGAGGAAATTGACAAATAATATAAACAAATGAGGAGTCAATTTTTGCTTCATTAGTCAACGTGACGTGACACTATCATGTAAGAAACGGACACGGGGTTACGTGCAATTAAAAACATGCTCCAATTTCCTTTTCATTAAACATTAATCTAATCAATTCGGCTGGTTTGATCGCGACACCTTGAACTGGCAAAGTTTTCAGTTCGAGTTTTTATTTTTTGTTATTTTAATGATCTTTATTATTAAAAAACTGTTAATTAATTAATCAATCGTATTGTTACTTAATTAATTTTATAAATAAAAATAAACTAAATAATTTTCATTTAAGAGTCTCTTTTTTTAATTAAATTTGAAATTTTTTGATAAATAAGAACAACCTCTTTTAATCATATTTCAAAATTTTTAATTCTATTCAAATTTTACCTGGTTTTAAATGGACAACCTCTTAATTTGTCTTTCTATCCACTTGTTTTGTCCTTAAACAATCCATGTGATATGTTAAATTGTCATACATAAATAAAAAAGATGACAAATAATAATTTAAATTGTTTAAATTACCGGTTGAATAAATATTCTACGAACATAGAAATTACAACGAGAAGATTCTTTCTCGATTCACTTCATTAGTTTAAATAACATCATGTACTTTATTGATGTTATCCTCATATGTCCTCTGATTAAGGGCAACTCGTGTGGTATCATATTAGATTAATTAAATCAATTAAATGGAAATTTAAATAATTAAGCATTTTGAAAATCTTTTTAAAAATAACACAATTTAATTTGATACATATGTAATAATTATACTCAAGAAATTCAATATCTTAAATATAATATATTTGGTCGGTCTAACTATTTCGAATGAAACTCAACGATGATTGTTACACTTGTCATTTTCTTGAGCCTAAAAGATTGTGACTTTTCTTTCCGCAATAATTTTATCAGTCAACAACCAACCTTGCCTAACTTAAACATGCAATCTACTGTAGATATACATAACATACGTCTTAGGCTGCGTTTGGATATGTGACCCAACGAGGATAAGTACTTATTCAACGCAATTTTTAAATACAATTACATGTTTGGATCTACAGATGATAATTGGAGATTGAAGGAAAGTGCGGTGCTACCACAAAAATCAATAAGTAAAAAGATGAGTGCTTCTGCGGTAGAAATTTTACCTTTTCTTAATAGCCTTTTGATAATTATTATTTTTCATTATACCCTCAACTAATATAAAACAAATACAACGTTTCGTCTTTTTCGTTCTCTCTGACTCTCCGTGTTCCTCGTCTTTTTGGGTATTTTATTATTTATACTTTTAAATCTATATGACTAATAATATATTTTTTAATTATTTATGAAACAATTAATAGTTGACTAAATCAATTAGTTTTTTAGTTATTTTATCTCTTTTCAGCAACCGCAACCGTACTTGCCAAACATCTATTTTCACATTTCAGTAGTTATCAAAGTAACAATCTCAAACATATCAGTACTTATTAAGAATAAATACTTATCATTTTAGCAAGTTGATTTCAGTAGGCTATTAATCGCCACTGCTTCCTTAAACCAAGCCTTAATAGGTCAAGGATCTGTTTGGTTGGATGTTAATTAATAAAATGAAACGGAATGGAACATAATGGTTTATAATGGAACGAAGTGTAAGATAGTGAAAAGTTGTTTGGGAGGGATGGAATGGTTTATAATGTAATGTATTGAAATGTTGTTTAGAAGATAGATGAAATATAATGTAATGTATAATAAATGACTATTACATCCCTAATATTAAAACAGTTGTTCCAAGAGATTTAACAGTATAATTTTAAAACAGAAATCATGTCCAATTAAAAAGTTATGGTTGTGACTTGAACATGACAAATAATTTTTTTTTATATTTTTCTATTTTAAAATAATAAAAGTTTTATTATTTTATTATTAATTATATACAATCTATTATTAATTATATAAACTATTATTATTAATTATTTAATAAATTTTATTCTATTATATGTGATTTATATTTAAAAATTATTTATTTGTATTTTTATTTATATAGAAATATATACAAACAATTAAAGAATAATTTTTATATATTCTCTATTTTCATTAATAAAATTTAAAAATTATTATTAATTATATACAAAATTTTATTAATAATATAAAATTATTATTATTAGGGTCAGAAGAAATAATATAAAAATATTGAGTTTGGGAAAAAGGAGGTTAGGGTTAGAAAAAATAATTGGTATTAAGAAAATTATTAATAATATATTAGGTAGTATGTATTTATTAGTTTACGCTCAATCCTAAACCTCCCTAATCAGAAGTTTCTTATTTTCACTATTTGGAATAGAATGGAACGTAATATGAAACTTTCCGCTTCCATCTCATTTCGTTCTATTTCATTATGAAACACTCAACCAAATGACAAAAGTGTGTTGCGCTTCATCTCATTTCATTACCAACCCCTCAACCATATATAACCTAATTGATATAAGTTGTTTTGTGGAGACAAGAAGTGTCAGAATTACCAAATGTTACGTGTAATTTTGAAGTGCACTTGACCTTATGTAGTAATGATATTAAGGCTTTAAACTTAATATATACTCAATATTAAAAATTTTGAACGATTAAATACAATTTATAATATATACAATAATTCTTATATTGCATCATTAACAATAAAAATAATATCAATATCATTGATTTTTAATTAATTATAAAGGTGTTAATTAAATAAAAACTTATATGAGATTTGATTATAAAATAAAATGTCTAGGTAAATTAATCGTAAATTGATCTTTGCATGTATTTAATAAGTCAAAAGATTTAATTGAATAGTTAGTTTTTAATTTAAATTTTTAAATAAAAATGAAAATTTTAACATTAAAAATATATTTAATTTATATATCAATGAATTTTATTAATTATGATATTTAGATTTATTTATTAATTATTAAATTAATAAATATCTATACATATTCAAATAGTAGTCCGTCAAAATAAACCTACCTGTTGCAAAACGTTTCTGCTTTGCGAGATTCTGATGAGGGTCTTTAATGTACATAACTTTATTTTTATGTTTTTATAAAAAAACTGTTTTCGTGATTTGAATTTACAACCTTTTTGTCAAGAAAAATAACTTTTATTCGATTGCTCTAAATTTTTTAGTAATAAAAAAAGAATTCATTATTAAATAAATAATATTTGCTAAAAAAATAAAAAATATCTCCCCCACATTTCCATTATAGAGAGGAAAAAACCTCCATGCCCGGCCTGTAGACCCTCAAGCAAGCCAAGAACACCTACAAAGTAGATACCAGATGAGTAGAAACTAAACTCAGAACACCAAAAATGTCTTCACTTGATTGGGACAAAGTCAATGTCTTCACTTGATTGGGACAAAGTCAAGGCAGAGAAAGCTGATGCTATTAGAAAGTACAAGATCAAAAGAAACTTCAGCTTCTGTTTACAAGTTGCAGCAGCTCTAGTTTTCCTTTCGTGGCCCTTCATCTCCATCCCTCAAATACTAGGAATAGTGTCCACTCATTTTCCTCTTCCGACAAAGGAGTTCTACGTTTTTCTTCTTCTCAACGTTATCGTTTTGGTCGTCTACCATTCATCCTCCACCGCCAGCAACGCGGCCTCCGCAGCCAACGCTTGTGAGACCCATATCTACGACCAGTACGTATCTTTATCGTTATCAACTCGCTGGGATACAACCGCTGGTGAGTATAAGCAACTCGTTGTCTCTCCGGCTCTGGAGATTACTCCACAGGTACCGCCACGTGTTCACTACAAGTGTATCAATTATGTGAAAACGATCTAGAAGGGGGGTTGAATAGATCTTTGAAATTTTTTCGCAAAATTCTACAAAAAACAAAGAGTTAATTCACACGATAAATAAATTTAAATGTAAAAAGAGTAGGGAAGAAAGGCTTTTTTATAGAGGTTCGGTACTAAGACCTACGTCCTTTACCTAAGCTCTCACTTAGGATTTTGGCAAACACTTTACTACACATTTTTTAGTTTAGTGTGAATTTTACAACACCACTTGATTTCCGGCTCAAGCTATACCTCACAATCGATCTACTTTCTGGCATAAATCCTTCATCCCAAGTGATTTTCCTCTAATCACTCAACTTACAATAATCACAATGATAGAAATTGAAATGATAATGCTCAGTACAGAAGAATAGAATTAAGAACAAGTTAAGAGCAAAGTTGAGAGCAAATATGGAACTTTGTAACTTTTCTTCACTTTGGACTTGGATTTCTGATCACTTGATGTTCCTATATTTATTTGCAGGCTTTCAGGTGCTTTCTAGACGTTGTGGAATTCTTCTATCCGTTGTAGATTGCATATAAGTCGTTGTAGTATGATTTTCTTCCCGTTTGTAATCAATTAACTCGATCAGATTCGTTCAGATTCACCTGATAGTCGACTAGTCGACTAGTAATAGTCGACTAATGTATTATAGTCGACTTGTCTTCAAGGCATAGTCGACTAGTACCAACGTTTTTCATGCGAGTTTCATCTCCGCTCTTCGAATAGTCGACT
>JAOSBN010000002.1:1258076-1272835 GCA_027563595.1 Erythroxylum suave | reverse complement strand
TTTTAATTTTAACTATATTTTATTTTATAATAAAAATTATTTATGCATATAAATATTATTTAAAATATATTAAATAATATGCAAAGCACAATATATTAATTATTATATAATTTTAAACCATATGAAATATAAATGAAAATATATCTAACCAAATCTTTTATATGGATTATAAAATAAGTAAAATTAATATTAAAAATAAATATTAAAAAATATATAAATTGTAATAATATTATATAAATCTCAAAATAAACGTGAAGATGTATTTATGGGTATTGTGAGAATTATGTATAAAGTATAAGGATAAAAGAGACTAAAAAATAGGTTTATTAATTGATTTGAAAAATTTACCTGAAAAAGTACTTTTTTGAGAAGTTTCAAATTTGAGCTTCTTAAAAAGCTGTATTTTAGTTATCAAAAAAGTATATCTACTAAAAAAGTACTTTTTCATTTTACGGCTAAACAGTCATTTTTCTTAAAAAAAACTTTTACGATAAGAAAAAAGTACTTATTTACTCTCCAAAAATTCAACTAAACAAACACTTAAAAAAAATTTATGTCTATACATGAATGGCACATGATTGATCTCGGGTAAAAGGTACAGAATGTTTCACTCATTGATGCCGAAATGCATGCCAGTTTCAATCTATCTTGTTCATTACATGACGGGAGAGGATAGACGTAGGGGTTGACAACATACAGTCTCGAGCTGTATAGAGAAAACGATACCTTAACTACTGCTCATGGTGCCATTCCATTCATCATCTATTAGCATCTGATACATATTATATATTTAAAAAAATTGGTGGAATCAGCATATAGGTAAGCAAGATTTGTCTTATTTATTCAGACGTAATTAGGGAGACAGATTTCTTGAAAAAAAAGTGAATTTCTTCTGCATTGAATGCGTATAGGACGTAACAGTTAATCCAATCATGTGGCTTCTGACAGGCATTTACTTCTTGTAAGTCAGTAGTCACCTACCTACATTTACTCCTCTTGTGGTCTGGCTGGCCTAACTTGGGTAATTGTAATTTGGTTAAGTTCTTATGATTGCCCCACAATTAGATGAAAGTGAAACATTTCAGATACAAATTATATATAGTGTTTCTGATACAAGCCCACTGTCGGCACTCTGCAGTAGCTTGCTCCTGTCCCGTCCTGACAATTTAATCGGTGAAATCATGTCAAAGGTTATCTTTTTGCTTGACCATGCTCTTCTACTGCTCCATTTAGGGTCTGCTTGTACTGACACCGTTCAGTTCCTGCTGGGAGATAGATTTGTGAATCACCCGAGCCAGTAGAAAGAATGTACACAGGACTCTTGACTATGACTCTGACACTGTTATTTTTCTTTTTTTCCTGCAGAAAACCACTGTGCAAGTTCAAATGCTCTGTTCAAAATGCAGGCAGAAGGTAGTGAAGTTAATTGCAGATCTTGAGGGTATAACTTCCATTGTGCTTGACCCATCAAAGAACACGGTCACCGTCATTGGAGAAGCTGATCCAGTGAGGATCATTAAGAAGGTGAGGAAATTTAGAAAATGTGCATTACTTGAGAGTGTAGGGCCTCCAAAGGAAGAGAAGAAGGAGGAAAAGAAAGATCCTGTTCCTGCTCCTCCACAGACATGTAAAAGATGTGAAGTCTGGTATGTGGTTGGTGATGAGTTTTATAGTTACTGCTCCATCCTGTGAACCATCATGATAGTTGAAACTGTGTTATTGTCCTTAAAAATCTCAGTACCATTTTCTAGTCCAACCTTTGCCATTCCTGTACCTAAATCTGCCACAATCCTACTTGTATAAACAGTTTCTGCAACAATTTGACATCAGACAGATCTTCTTGCCCCTGGTTTACGTATATGTTTCAGTTAAGAATGCCCTCTTGCACCATTAACGGACCGAAGAATTGATGTTAAGTTGTTAGAATTTGCTTTGTATTGATTAGATCTTGTGGGGTTGATCGTGATGTTTCCTAGATGAAGAAGAAGAAATGTTGGGTTCCTCACTCAATTCATTATTGGTATCTTCAACATCTCAAACACTAAATTGGCTCCATATCTTCTCTTGTGAATATTGATTAATTAAAGGCTATATTTGGTTGGGAGTTTATTAACAGAATGCAATAGAAGACTAGAGTTTTATATTACATCTCATTTCATCCTAAACAGTAAAAATGAAAAACCTCCGATTTGGAGAGTTTATGATAGAATGTAAAATGATAAACAACTTTACACTATATTACATTATAAACCTTACATCTGAACAACATTTCATTGTATTACATTATGAACCTTTTCATCCCTCCCAAATAACAATTTTCTATTATTATATTTATTTACATTCTATTATAAACTATTTCGTTCCATTTTATTACAAATTTTACGTCTAACCAAACATAACCTAAGGTTTTGTAAGCACAAATCACAATAAAATTAGTTGTAATTTACTTAAAAAATTTTAAAGAATACAATGATGGCAACAGATCTATCATATTCTAGCTCAACGAATTCGCAGCTTGAAAGTCAATTGGGCTCGAATCAAATACAATTAAATATATATTTTTAATTAAAAAAATTAAAAACGAATCACTTCTTGGCAAATGCTTAAGCTTAAACTTAGATCGGAAACCAAAATTATTAAAAAAATTCAAACTCGGATCAAACCCTAATCCAACTCAACAAACCTTAATAACCCTAAAATAAGATAACAATTTAAAAGTGATTTATATAAATAATTGTTATTTTTTATAAATTCAACGAAATTAACATGTCAGAAAAAGATTAAAACAGGAAAAATTAGAAACGACCCAAATTACCGGAAAATATGTCTTTATCCTAATAAATAATATCATATGAAAATTATTTTTTTGGCTTCATTTCAACCTACCCTGTCCAAGTGGGTCAGGAAAAACATGGTTTTCACCAAATTGGAAGTGATTATTGGGTTAAAGATTCCGACAATGAGTTGTGTGTTTAGGACGAAATTGACAAATCATATAAACAAATGAGGAGTCAATTTTTGCTTCATAAGTCAACGTGACACTGACACGTAAGAAACGGACAAGGGGTTAGGTGCAATTAAAAACATGCTGCAATTGCAATTTCCTTTTCGTTAAACATTGATCTAACCGATTCGGCCAGTTTAATCGTGAATGCCTTGAACTGACAAAGTTTTCGGTTCTAGTTTTTTTATTTTATTTTAATAATCTTTGTCATTAAAAATTGTTAATTAATTAATCAATTTATAAATAAAAATAAACCAAATAATTTTCACTTAAGAGTCTCTTTTTTAATTAAAATTGAAATTTTTTAATAAATAAGGACAATATCTTTTATTCATATTTCAAAATTTTTAATTTTACACAATTTTTAACTGGTTTTATAACGGTTTAATACTAGTTGTGATGGGGAGACCATCATCGCAAGGTCTCTGGACTCATGCCTTGGCGTGCGCTCACAAGTACATACATATAATAATGAACACTATCTATAACCCAAAAGCCTAAGCTATTAGGTTAATGGGCTTTCCTTATATATATACACCCCACTATTCTCATTCTTATCCGATATGGGATATCTACTTAGATGTGGCTATTACAACAATCTCTCCCTTACATGTGAGTCTCACCCACATCGAGTACACTCCCCCTCAAACGAAAGCATTTTTTCACACATTAAGTGCGGCATCGCCAAAGAGCTCAGTGTCAACTCTCTCTTACTCAATTACGGGGAAGCCCACAAAGTCATGGAAGCGCACATCTTGCTTGATCATAGGATTATTATCTATGGGAGCCCAATTGTGCCGTCACCACTGGTTCAGCTGAACTATTGGCTCTGATGCCACTTGATGGGGTGATCATTGTCAGGGTGTCCATGACCCACACTTGGGCCTACACGCACAAGTACATACATACAAGAATGAACATCATCTATAACCCAAAAGCCTAAGATATTAAGTTGATGGGTCTTTCTTGTATATATACACTTTACAATTCTCGTTCTTATTCAATGTGAAATATCTACTGACATGTGACTATTCCAACTAATTGAATGTTTTAAACTTCTTGTTTTACCGGTTTAGCTTCCAATCTGATTTTTAAAACATTGCTATAAATAATAAATTATGAGACTTTTAAGTTTATTATAGTATCACTCATTTTAAATATTAAAATTTATAATATTAAGGAAAGTTAAATAGAAAAGAGACACTAATTTAATTTTTTATTTTAATTATCATATCTTAAAAATTATTATCTATCAATCACACTAATTTCATATTTCATTAGTTTTAATCTCTTTTTAATATTATATCGTATGAGATATATAGATTAAAAAATAACATAATAATATTTAAAAAATTGCATATGGTAATTAAATAATATAAAAATAATGATAAATTTAAAATATGAGAGTTTATGCCAACTCAAAAATAAAGAACTAGAGCTACGTAAGAACAGAAGCATCCACGTTATTTGGAAACAAAGAAGTCATGATAAATCATAACAATTCTTTAGTTTAATCAAGAACAACGGTGTAGTATAGTAGGGGTTGTGTTCGTCTATGTATGGCTTCGGTTTCCAGACTAAGCAACTCCATGGCCATGTTAAACATCTGGCTTTCCTCTGGATGCGAAGCTCCACTCATCTCAAGATTGCTGGCGATGTAGAGCAATCCTGAGTTTTCATTACAAACAGAAATCTTGTTGTTCTATACATGTATGAACGTGGAAAACCAATAAGATCCCTCCTGTACAGGTATCCCCTCTTCACCTACAGAACTTCTTTTTCTGCATCAGACAAAATTGACCTGGTTCAGTGATTAATCATTACATGGAAAGTTTAGGTCGAAAGAGTAAATTTTCACTTTACCTGTAACCTCGCCTCTTCTTGTCTGTCTATATAAGCAAGTAGTTCTTCTTGCTTGATTAAAGCATCATGCAGAGCCTGTCAAAAGAGGAGGAGTGAGTCACACATACACATACTATTCGGAGCTCCAAGTAAAATTGAGTCACAGAAGACAGAGGTATGATGGTTTTAGAACATAAAAGGCAACAATAGCTTGCATACTGAAGATGCAAGCTGTTGTTGATTCACTTGAAAGAACATAACTTGATCCGGAAGTAAATGAAAGGCATGTAAGTAGTGATTGTTTACGATTACAATGTTGCTCAAATCAAGATATTATAAGAATATATGTAGTGTTTACCTTTTTGGTAGCAATTAACTCTGCTTCTAATCCATCCACGCGACAAACTGCAGCATTCAGCAGTTCCTCCTTCTCACAGGGCATCTTGAAAGGCCTTGTCTGTAGCATATCAACCTTCTCTTCAAGTTCAGACAACCTGCTCAAGACAGATGGGAGGACATCCACCTCTGTCAAGCTTGGACTAGGAGATGGGTAGTCTAACTCTTTCGAATTGGAGACAGAGATCTTCTTGGGCACCCAGAATGCCAATAAGTAGATGAAAGTAAGGAGGGTTACAAAGAAGCCCATGAGCATGGACCAAATGTGGGTGCGGATCCTGTCTGGTGTTTTTTCTACCCTTGGCAGTGATGGTGTCCCTGCAATAGTTCGATGAGTTTCCAGTACATTGATATAAAATAGCATTAGCAACTCGATGATGATTAATAAGTCCATATCTCCAACCTGCAGAAGTATCTAGGTCGCTAGAAAGAGCATGTTTCTTCCATCCTTCATCCACGGTCTTGTCAATCATAGGTATACATTCATCATATTCAGAGACTTCGCTACTAACAGTTGCTTTTCCAAGTCCTCTTGCCTGTCAATTTATCTAAAGGTGTAAGTATAGGCTATGAGAGCTTGCCATGCACGCAGTCACTGCTCTGTTAAGATAATAATGCAACTTATTAACTCATGGATGCAGAAGAAGTTCAACAGCAGAAATGCAATTGCGAATTCATAAAAGTCATCAATGTGAACAGTAAAAAGCACTTGTCATGAAACTCATCAATGTTAAGAATAAAACAAACTTACTTCTTCAGAGACAGGAGCCAATCTGGGAAGCAAATAGTTTGTAGTTGGGTTAGGAGAACTGGCATCTTCCACTTCTGATCCTGATTCTGCAGCAGACACATCACTGGTTTTCATCTGAAATAATAGAAAATATGAACCCAGCATTAGAGGATATATGATGTAATCATTATGTTAAAAGAGTAATCACACTTCTAAAGAGAAGCAGCGTTCTGGAATGTACCTCCGCATAGCGTGGCTTATGACAAGATATTATCTTGCCATCAGAATGTGAAATTGTGACTATTTGTCTGAAGGACAAAGCTTCGCCGTTAAGAATCATCTGCAATGCAATTATATCGCTTGAGAAATGTACATGCTTATTAAAGAGATACTTAAGAATCCTGGAACGACAGATGTACATTAAAATTAACAAAAAGGTCAAACCTTTAAGATGTTTGGATCTTTCCAAGGCCCCTTATCAGATCTCATGCAACCTCCCTGATCAGCACACGTGCAGCTACCACCAAGAAACTCAGGCAATTCACTGAGATCATTGCAGAACTTGTCTGTTATCAAACAAAAGTGCAATTGGAAGAACAACAAGCAAATTTATATTCATAAGCTTTTGCAGTACCTGGCATCAATTATTTCCAGCAATTTATTCTGACACTTATTGCCAAGGACCTGAAGCAAGACCGAAACTCTGTCAAACCTTGTCCAGACTACATAAACAAAAACATTAAATAGAACAAAAACAAGATGTTAAAGAATTAATACTCACGTGAATTTTTGATGCTGTTTGGGCATCAAGAAATGACTTCACTGTGTTCCAAAGCAGTTTAAAACCAGGACCAGCATTTACAATGAACATACGGCCAAGTGTCTGCAAAATTAATCGTTTAGATATTCTGATAGAAGACACTCTTAACTAAATTTTAAGACTTACTAAGCCACAAACATCTGAAGAAACTAAACTATACCTCAGGATAGTTATCGCCATCAATTTTCTGCAGCCTCATAACAAGTTCTCGTGCAGACTTTGTAAAGTTTTTTAAACCCTATAAAAAAGAGTCAAACAAGCAACAAACATATATAAGTACTCTTACTGGTCTAAAGACAAAGTGGTGCTTAACTTCAAGATCAATCGTAAAGATAATAGCAACAAGAGGCATACCACGCCTTGAACATCAAAAATAGTAGTGCTTGAATCTACATGTCTCTTTGCAGCAATAGAGCAAGCTGGAAACTTGATAGCAAAACACTTTTCGAACTCCTGCACATGAAATCTAACATATCGTTCCATTGTCGTAACTTGTAAGAGTTTGCTGGGATCGACTTTTCCCAATCTTTCAATGTAGATGGGCCTTCCATCCTTGTCTACTCCATGATAAGCCTGAGGATAGTACTTTCTAACTTCATGCAGTTCACTGAACTCGAAATCCTGAAAACAAAAGTCAATATCACGTTACAAAAGTTGAAAGATTTGCCAACAGAGCAGAAATAATTAGAAAACGAAGGGGAGGGCAGCAGAATCATGGATCGATAGATAATAAATACAAGTTCAAAGGGGAAGGTATTGAATTAGTGCTAAAACAAGTCTTAAAGTGTTTTTACCTCCATAATTGTGTCCGTACCATAGTCGTTCCTCCATTGAAGCATATTGCGCCACATCTGCTTTGCTTTTTCGATGTCGAACTTTCTTGCTTTCAAAAATCTGCAAAAAGTTCTTTATTTTTACGACGAACCTGGGTATTGAAATATATATATATATATAATTTGGCTGGACCAGCCATAACCTGATGTTCTTCAAGTCCTTGCAGGTAAATAACAGCTACCCCAACTCGTTCTGGGAAGTGAATAAATAGAAGATTACCTCAACAGCATGTGATAATCATCATGTCTAGGAGGAAGCAAATCATCTGCAATCAAGGCATGTCTAAAGGCATCGACAAGCCGCAGCTCCTCAACATCCCGAATATCCTCGATTGCAGCAGAAGTCCCAGGATCATTAGTCTTCTTCTTGCTCTTTTTCCTGAGCGAACGCCTAAACTTACTAGAAGCCTTCATTGCCTTCTTCTTCAAATTCCCTATTCCAGTCCTCCTATCTTCTTCCCAGCTGTCGAAATCCGATTTTCGTTCTCTTCTCTCATTCTTCTCATCATTTCCAGATGACCCATCAAAACCTTTAAAGCAATAAAGAACATTGATTACATATAAACTGGAATGCCCATAATATAAACAACGTACATATTAAACCAAGATTACGCTTTTCAGAATATTAAACATCTTAACGACAAAAACGTCATTAACCCAGTAACGTACAGCGTTAAACCATCAAGCGACAGACAATTCAATCCCTAAAACGACCAAAAAGAAAAACTGAACTCACAGAAGAGATCCAAAGGACTGGACATGTCGGCAACTGGAAATCAACCAAGAAACGAATCGACAAAGCAACAGCTTCCCATAAAAATCAGAAACAGTCAATATAACGCTGCGAATTGAGACCCGAAGACTTCAAACAACATTCCGTGTCCGTTGAATCTCTTCTCATGAAGTACAATTTAGGTTAGGAGACTACCTTTACAGCTGGGAAAAAAACAGAGCGGGACCAGACATCTAAGTGTTGTAATAAAAAAAAAACAGCAAAAGGAACGTTAAAAAGCAGTTTTAAGACAACAGACAGAACAGAAGAAAAGGGTTCAATTTGTAGAATAAGCTATTTACGTGGACCCAATCCAACTTGCCACGTGGAAACTCCAGACTTCCCTTAACTATGGCGGGAATCTGGCTGCTGTATAGTTACGGCGGTTAACAAATTACGTTAACGACATGTCCTAACACGAAAACCAAACGTGGAATGGAAATTAGACAGATAATCCATTTTTTTTCCTTTCCTATATAAAATTTTTATTAAAATAATTTAATAATACTTAATAAATATAATACGTAATTTATTAAGTATTAATTTATAATTGATTGCAGATTTTTCCACAAAGTAAATCATTCGCCCTTGTAAGACCGTAAATGCAATTTTGACTAAATCGACGGCTTAAATGCATTCCGACAGCCGTCGAAATGGACCTTCTAGAAATTGAAACCTTGGCAACTTCTTTTGTGGCTAGAAATCCATCTGCAATGACAATATACTTACTTGGTTTCTTGTTTATTCCTGTGTTTTTGTTTCCACGAAACTTGGACTCAATCTACCGTGTACGACATATACCTGTACCTGTAAATTAGATATTTTTCCTTTGTAAAATACAACAAGATTTCAATTAATTATTTCTTAAGTCAAATTTTCATTATTTTTAATTATTTCTTCAGTCAAAATTTCATTATTTTTCCATATATTTATGAATACTATATGCAACCTTTCTTTTGTATTTTTATAAAGAGATTAAATATTTAACCTTATGGTCACATTCAATTCTTAATATTTTATAGGCCCTAAGTAAAGTAAAAAAAAAATCTATTTTTACCTATTTTAGACCCTCATAAAGAATAAAAATAAACAAAATATGAATTATTTTTATTATTCTTTATTTATAAGGTTAAGAGTATATTCTATTTTGATTCATTTTATTTTTATCAAAAAAAACCCCATATTTTATTATTTATAAAAATAGGCCCAAGTAATTGCCTACTCAGAATCGGCCCTGGTCGCATTCAAACAACTTTAAAGCTTACCTTTAATGCCATTCTCATATTCAACTGGCATTAAGCTTTCTCCTCGAGTAGATTCCCGTATTTATTCCAATTAAGCGTTCTTCGTTTCTCGTTGTGTTAGATTATATGAAAATTAAGGACGCAATTTAAAGCCTTGACAAGAAGGCTTATAACTCGTGATTGGTACAACCAAGAGGATCAATGTGACCCCATTTGGATCTTATAGATAGATTCCGTAGATGTTGTTGTCAAGATTACTACTGAGACCTAATACGCAAGTTACTGATTCCAGGGGAAAACGAGAGGAAAAAGAAGACGATGTTAAGGGTATCAGTTTCAGTGCACGCAAGCCACTTGATATTGATTGACTCGCACCATAAGATGGAGAGAAATGTACCCTTTGCTTAATTCCAGCATCCGCAATGAAATAATAAAGCAGAGAATTCAACTAGCTCAGTTGCAAGGAAATTATATTACAAAAAGTTCATATGAACATATTCATACATATATATATATATATATTCACAGATTTCATATTTAGATATTGGAAGGTGGCAGGGGTACACAAACCGAGCACTACAGCGTGTATTGATCTCCAACAATGGTGGTCTATATATATACAAGTCTTGACGCCTTGTCGAACAACTGGAACATGAATGTAACTCAGTAAGTTGGAAGGATTTTAATCATGTATAAGGAAAACTATGACTATGCAGGCAGTGATAACTTCCCCACCATTTATGTATATTTCTTCAGGTTTCTTTTAGCACGGAACTGACCAAGTTTGTCCCTCCATTGTGCTGCACAAAAGCACGAGGAATGAGTTGATGTGTCAATGCAAACAGACATGTCGAAAGAAACAAGGGTTTCCAAGAAGCAATTGTTATATGTTGCTACTAACTCTATCCTTTTCATGTGAGTATCAAAATCAACTTCCAACTTCTACGGAAAACCTTTGTCCTTACTTGATAGCTTATGCAGCAAATTGATATTTCTCTTCATCTAGCAACCAAAGCTAGCTCCACATACAATTTAAATACCTTGGTAGAAGAATGAAATGACTAAAATGATAGTAAAAACACATACCGGCATCATCATACCGTTCCTCAACTGCAGCTTGATGCATGTTGCGTAAAAGATTAAACTCTTTGGTATCAAGACAAGGTTGACTGGAGGGCCTGGAATCGCACATATCTAGTTTCAGCCTTTGTTTTCTCAAAACATAACTAAAGTTTGTAGAGCCTGTGTCCAATTTCTCGGCACAAAATTCAGTCATCAACAGCAAAAGAGCTGGTTTTGAATTTATTACCGGACACTAAGAATGGTTACTCATGCATTATGTCTACTATAAGACTAAATCAAATTTAGATAAGTCATTTGATAGCCCAGAAACAGATCTCTTGCTCTTCTACAGAGTCACAAGCGGACAAAGACAAGATCTTTCCCCTTTCATGTCATAAAAAGAAAAAAAGAAAGGCACAGTTCTTTTGTTGGTGGGAGACAGTGAGAAAATCTCAGGATTTCAAGACTAACCGATCTAGTTCAGTGAAAAGTATGCCATCTGAAGCAGGGGACTGCATTATCTTTCCAGATTCAATAACTCTCATCCCATCACTATAAGCAAGGTACTTGTTAACTTGAATTGGTACCTGCGCAGGTCATAAACAGATATCATTCCAAAGGATCAGGAAATACTAATCGTTTCACTCAATACATTCAAGCTTCACTCGTAATAACCCTAGGAGTTCTTAAGTAAGGGGCGGTTTAGACAGCATCTTAAGAACAAATATACAGACAGTAGACTTCTTGCAATAAAGGCAGATTGAAAATAACAGTGCTAAAACTCAAACTCAAATCAGAAGGAAATAGCAAATAACACATGCACGGTACCTTGCATCTCACGGCAATATTGATGGCATCCGAAGGGCGAAGATCAAAGCTTACAAATTCTGAATCATTGCCAACCTGTTACATTAGATAATACGGCCAATCAGCATGTACATTCACTTCCTATAAAAATTTTCCAAGCATGACCAAGAAGTACAAACCTTTGTAAGGTACAACTGAGCAAAATAAGCCTCATGCACTCTCTTGGTAACTCTAACAAGTTTCACCTATAAAGGTGATTGGCAATGATAATGATCAGAATCATGAATTTGGTACGGATATTTTCAATTCTCATGCTCAAAAACAAAGAACCCGTATTCATCTTTCTCAGATTTTCATGCATTTTGTACATTCAATAGTTTTCCCATATATTTCTTGTGCACCGAGCTAGCATGTTTTGTTATTAATATAAAATATCTTGTTTTAGAAGAAGGAAATGAAGAGAATAGAAGAATAAGAAAATCATACTTCATAGCCCAACTTGTCGATCATCTCCTTCACCACTTGGTATAGAGTTGGTCTAGCCTGAAAAGCAAATGTCAATCACAGTCTTAGTTAGAGCATTGTTCAAGAATATAAAAGAAAGGAATTCATCAAGTCAAAAATTTGACAGTTCCACTATTATTTAACAGAAGGCAACTCTGCAACTTACAATTTGAACATTGCGAATGGCTGCCATGAGTAAGACGCTAGGCATCTCCACTGCAAAAGAAGCAATTCATGGTGTTCATAAAAAAAAAAATCTAACAATTATGAAATTACATAAACTAGTAATCATCAAAATCTGAGATATACGTACAAACAATTATCGGGAGAAGAAGACCAGTCCCGTCTTCCATCTTCAGTACAATTGCCGGATGTGGGGCATAGTCCGGTAAATGCACTCCTTGAGGATTGTTGTGGACACATCGCAAATGCCTCCCATCCCTCATTCTGACAACGAAACCATCTGGTCCGCTCTTGACCTCAACTACAAGGCCAAACGGAATTGTATTGAAACATTAAGCATCTACCATACCAGATATTTCCATAAACAGAACACTTGATGCCATCGTTTCTCCATCCAATAGTCGTAAATACTAAATAGTACTTTCATATGTATCATTAGTTATAGAAGATCAAATCTAAGTAGCTATTACATAGGCGTACCAGCTTCAAGTACGCTAGAGTTAACATAATCTTCATCATTTTCACTGAAGTTTTCAGCCCTGCTCCCATTACCGTCCGACGAAGAACTCAAACTACACCGCAACCCGTTACATTTTCGCGGATTTGATTGCCCATACACAATTCCCAAATTGTTCTTGCAACCAGCAATTGCCTTAAATCCCCACAACTCACTTCTAAGAAGCTTAACGTTATTGCTCACAAAGGGACTATTCACAGGAACTGTGTACACCCCAAGTTGTTTAGCTCGAACAGCAGGGCAAATAACTGGTCCTTGCAGCGACACCATTTTACCTTTTCTTTTTCCTCTCTCAAATCCTACAACAAATAAAACCAAGAGAACACTTCAAATGTACTTGTTCGATCAGCAAATCAACTGTCAACAAACTGAAACCAACAAACTCACAAACCCATAAAAGAAAAAAGAAAAACAAAATCCTTCGACAAAAAGGCAACTCCTTCAGATATCTGTCTTATGGTTTCCCAATTTAGACAAAAAATCAACCCTTAAGAATTCAAAAAACACAGTATTCACTCATAAACGACTTTAAAGGACTGTGCTTCTTTGATTTGATCCTTTAATTAATCGATCATAAACCCATATGAAATTAAACAGAGCAAAGCCGCACCTGAAACCACCTTGCAGAAGCTCTCTAACCCAAAGATGGAGACTTTTAAGTGATTGGAAAGTAAACGCTAATTACTCATTTCTTTACCAAATTTGGATTCCTTACAAGTTAAAAAGAGAGAATAGGAAAGTGAAGGTAGGGATCGGATCAGTTGAGAGGGAGAGCGAGAGTGACGCAAAAATGGAGTGAGTGATTCCAATATAAAAAGAAAAAAGAGGAAGAAGATAAGAGATTCTTCAAAGAGCGAGTGAGGTTACGCCGATTAATCGTAGAAAAGGTTAGGCCGTGAGGGTGTTTATCATGGACGAAATTACTATAGTACCCTTTCTGAAGTAAGATAATAACTATTTTGTGTAAAATTCCAAGTGACATGAAGCGGAGGATATTAAATTAATTTCCCCAATAATAGTTACAGTAAAAGGGTATAAAAGTCATTCGAATGAATTCATCAAAGCTTTGACTCGGGACATACGAACGGCGTTTACGCTATTAGCGGTAATACGATAAACTAACAATGCCGGCGTACAGACCAGACATCTGATGATTGCCACGTGGCTCATGAATGTAAAGGTGGCGATTTTGGATAAGGCACTCCCTATATAAAATATCAAAATCTCCGGATTTTTGTACAAAAATATCTATACACTATACTCGTACTAAGATTCGATACATACAACGTATGTACACCTAAAATACACGAGTCTATACAATTGTATTCTACATTTGAACACATAGGTAGATGAATTTGAACACAAGATATTTTAGCCCCATGCCTCCTACTCCACCAACTCGATCACTACTTAGGGTGCGTTGCAACATTTCAGATCCTAAGTTTAATTTTGAGATGGCAATGGGTTGTCCTGACCAAAATTTTAAGATAATTTATTTAAAATTAAAATTATAAAATGCGATTATAATTAGATAAGATTTTGGGTTATTCAGGTTCAAATTTATTCGATACTCAATTTTGTTAAATAAAACAATATTATTTTATTTGTAATATATGTCTCGAGTCAATTTGAGTCTGACCCTGCTCATAAGCCGATCTATTGAAAACAACTAAATTTAGATCCACAAATCCAAAATTACCATTTCATAAGTTTAGTATTAAATCCACATGTCTATTTCGGATGGATACTTTTTACGGATTTTGATAAATTAATACTATTAGCCAGAATTTATGACTTAAATAATAACCATTATACAATATTTTATAATAGAGATAACAATTAGTGGTTTGATTTGACATTAACTATATTGTTTAATTTAATTAATTTTATATTAAAGTTTAATAATCTAAAATATCAGTTAAATATTTTATTTTATTTGAATTTTGAAAATTTTATTACAGACATAAAATTCACAAATTATATAATTAAAAATATTTGGGCAATGTTAATGGATAAAACGGAAGTCACCTCCAAAGGTTGATCTT
>JAOSBN010000002.1:1226412-1249125 GCA_027563595.1 Erythroxylum suave | reverse complement strand
TGCAGTATGGATTGATGGGTTATTACTCAAGGTGTGGATACGTTATACAATGGTGTTAACATTTGGATGTGGGTTATTCTGTTATGTGTTCGTTGGTGGTGTCCTTCTTGCTTGATTGATAAAAATTAAAGGGTGTAGCACGTGTTTTCAGAGTGGGAGATTCACAGCGTTATTTTGATCGTATAAAAATTGCTAATGCTGGACTATTATCTTTGTAGAGTGGCTCACGATTGGATTGACTTTATGTAAACAACTTCTAGATCTCTTGTTGAGGAGCAAAACCCATAGGAAAGTTGTTTTATTTCAATCTTAAATGAGTTCAAACTTTTCTGTAAAATTTTCAGATACTTGAGTTTTTTATTTATTGTCTTTCAGTTAATATATTGTTGAGATAAATCATTTGTTGAGATTAATACGAGTCAGTCATATTATTGAGTGTGAAAAATCTTTCACAAAATGTGAAGTTGAGAGATAATTTCAGGGATTGAGTAAGTCAGCTTTGAAAGCCCTCGTGTAAATCTATTGAATTTTTGTAAAGTGATTAAGCTGGGTAAGGGTCCCACAGACGTAGGCAATATATGCTGAGCAACGTTAACAAATCTCGGTTTTATTTATTTTTGGTGCTTTTAATTTTTCTAATTTTTGTGTTTGTCATAAACAAATCAAAAAGTTTATGAAACAATTACCCCCTTCGATTTTCTTCACCATTAATTATTAGCTTACATTCTATTGAATTTGTGGCTGATTTGTCTTATAGTTAAAGCAAGCCTTTAAATCTTATAGCCATCATTGATTATTTTAAGGGGTACATCACAATTTATAAATAAAAACATATCGTGCTCAACTCTCACAAAACGGAGAGCCTTGTGTAGTAGACTATGTTCTCTTTATACGGGATTTTACTATAATTTCAAATTTTAATTTTAATTATCATATTTAAAAATTACTAGTTAATTCTTTCTCATATTATTTAATCATCGTATAACTCTTTTCATTATATATTATTATCATTATTATTTCATTTATGATTCAAAATCGAAGTCCTTTTAAAAATTAAAAATTTAAATATTACTTTATTTTAAAAAAATTGTGCGATAATTATATAATACAGCATGAAAAGTTCTTTTCAAAATATAAAAATTAGAAAAATTGTATAACTTGATGTTTGAGATTAATTTTTATATATTTTAGTGAAAATTTTTATAATCTGTTTGATTCCCGAGAAACTCACAATCACAACCTATTCCATTGATCAAAATTTGAAATTACTAACACATGACAAAGCTTTGTTCGTGTTGCTGAGCACTTAATCACCTTGTCATGCTTTTTCCTCACATCGACCCTAATAATGGGGAAAATGAATAGATACATTTATGTTTTTATTACAACTTTTTGGGTCAAAATACCCTTAAAAAGAGGTCAAAAGTAAGTAAAGTTGTCTGCGAAGAGGACAAAAGGCATTGGAACCGAAGAATATGTGCCTTGTCAAGTTTAGGGAATGGTTGAAACAACAATCCATGGCTTTCCAATTCCAATCCCACCAATACACAAACCACTACAACCCATTTATGCCCTTTATTCTGCAACCTAACGTTTGTTACTCATAATACTGAAACCAGCAAGAGTTTTGACTTGTCAACTAACAAGCAGGTAATGTGAGTTTGTTTGCTCCACGGTATCTTCTGTCTGTACTTAGTAACCATTTTTCCTTCTAAAGGTATCAATGAATCGAACCTGTTTCGATATTGTTTGGATGTGATTGATAGACATGGATTTTATTTTTATTATTATAAATTTCGTAGTTCATAAATAAATTAGTTAATAAATGGATAATCAATTATGGCTTACTAGAAAGATGTAAGTCTTATGGGACCAAAAGGTTCTGTGTTCAAATCCCCTTACTTACATTCTCTTGATCGAGACTATCGTACAGGACTTGCCTAGTGCAAAGTACCCGTTAGCATGATTTGCAGGCTATTGTTGATAGAATTTTATCATTAATTATGTGGCCTAGCATAATAAACATAATTTTGTACAAATCCCAATTAATTAGACGTCAAATTTCATACGTATCGTTGGACTTGTGATCGTGGACTTGTTATAATGGATAAGCTTGACCCATGTTTATTATACATAGGAGGCCCTACTACTAATTAACCTTAAATATAGTTGCCTTATTGAGAACTGTATATGCGTTTTCAGGGTTTAGAATAGCAATAGTCAATCCTCTGCATCTTTGTCGCTCTGCTTCACAAAAAACAATAATAGATTCAATAACTCCTCAGTTTCTAGGTATTTTTCCATCTAATTATTAAATCTAGCATGTTGCAATCATAAGGTTAGTTTAACTATATTGATTAATCACGATATTAATCAATTATTTCGTTCAATTATTCTCTCAGTTGCGTCAATCTGAAGGTTTATTCAGTGCACATCCAAATGATAGCAATTACGAGTTCCTCCATTTTCAGAAAAAATGTATGTATAATAAAATAATATTTATTACTATTTTCTTCAATAACGAATCATTAATTTAACTAAATAATTACATGAATAACTAAACAAAATAGGTAAACCGTTCTTTTCATATAAAATTCAAAATGGGTTAATTATCAAAAATAGCTCAAATTTTTAATTATAGTCCAAAGTTTAAAAAGTAGCAATAAAAAAGTAGCAATAAAATATTTAAAATTTCAATTATAGTCCAAACTTCAGAAAGTAGCAATAAAATGTTCAAACTTTCAATTTTTTTCGATTCTAACCCGATGTTATTTGTTGTTCTCTCGATACCCTCAACCCTTGATTTTCTGTTTGTTCTTCTGACACCCCAAAATACTCTCGCATTACAGCTTACTGCACCAGTAAACTCTTCGTTTTTAATTCGTTATCCTAATGCCCTTAGTGTAAGGGCGTCAGGGCTGCATAATCTGAAAATCAAAGGGTAAAGACATTGAGAGAACAAACTGGAAACAAAGGAAAAAACTAAAATCAAAAGGTAAGGTCGTTGGCACTACGTAATCTGATTTAGGTCATTTTTAAACAACGACATCGTTTCATTAATCTTCATTTGTTGTGCTAATTTAATTAACTTAAGTATACAAATAGTTAAAGTTTCTAAAACACATGAGAAGCCACATTAGCAAACTTAATTAACGGGAACACTAACGTTTGGCTAGATCATTGGAAAAATTGAAAATTTAAGCATTTTATTGCTACTCTTTGAAGTTCATGTCAGAATTGAAAAAATTAAAAATTTGGATATTTTATTGCTACTTTTTAAAGTTCGAACTATAATTAAAAAACTTACAAAATTTTGAAATTTTTTTAGTAATTAAACCATTCAAGATTTATTAATGTAATTCGATAAAAATGTTTAAAATTAACTCAATCAAATCAATTTTAATTTATCAGTTTTAAGTTAAAATTAAAAATTTTAAACATTCTTAATGATGAACGATCCAATTAAGTAGTAGTAATTAACATGAAGGTTTTTGAAAAGAGCACTTACAAGAAAAGCAGATGGTTGATTTCAACATCAATGCTTTAAGAAGACCCTTTTGACTACAAATATTTGGTTTGATAATTTGATAAGATAGTGGCGTGACGTGTTTTGTTGTTAATTTGAATTTCCTAATGTTCAACTGTCAAATTGGAGTTGATTATTAATTGTAAAGTTATGATACAATATGCTATATGTGTTATTACATAGAATCCCAGGATTCATGGAACAATCATTCGCACGGCAGTGAGTCGGGTTGGACCCAAATAAGCCTCGCTTTACAGTTTTTGATGGGGCTTAGGCTCGATTTGAGACAATAGTTTGAACTCGAACTTAAGCCCTAACAAATTTTTATTGTTATTAAATTAAAAAGGAAAATATCATTTTAGGCCATAAAACTACAAGGAAAACGATGTTTAGGGTAAAGTTTGGGCAGCCCAAGTTCGAGTCTGACCTGAGCCCAAATGTCATCCCTAATCACGAATATGTGCTATACAATAAATAATAAACTCAGTCGGTCGGGTGGGTTTAATCGTAAAAACTTTAAATTAATTGACTTTCCATTCAATTTTTAATTTTCTAATTTGATTTACTAATAATCCTTATTGTTAAAAACTGAGTTTTATAACTTATTAATTTTTATTTAACATTCTTATTTTTAATTAAATTTTAAATCCTTCTATAGATAAGAACAATTTTCTTCAATCATATTTTAAATTTTAAACTTCTTATTTATTTTACTAGTTTAACTTTCAATTCAATTTTTAAAACATCATTGATATATATCCAACCTAAAATACAATTAAAGGAAAAGTGATTTAAATTACTTATTAAAATTATATTTAAGTGATTCGTAATCATAATAATTTGATATGATTTGATTTGAAATTAATCAATTAAATTAGATTAATTACTATTAAATTTAAGCTAAGGACTTAGTTGATAGAATTAAAATTAATTCTATTAATTGAGAGAATCAAAATTCAGCCTGAAAAGTCTAACCAATCCAAACCCTAGGGGATGGTTGAGTTGATGTAGTGATGGGCGCATGAGGCCAAAAGGTTTTGTGTTTGAATCCCTCTATCTATACTCTCTCGATCCAGTCTGTTGTACAGGATTTGTCTAATGCAGAATATCCGGTTGGCCTAATTTATAGACTATTGCGTCAATCCTGAGATTTATCCAGTGTGCATCCAAAGATTAGCGACTGCAGATTCTTCCGTTTCAAAAAAAATTTTAGTCACAGTCCGATACCTGATCAAATTTCTAACTGTGAGTAATTGGTGTTGGGCTGGCCCGGGTCAGTGGTGAGCCGGGTTCGTTTGGACACTGTACTACCGTCTGGAAGTTAAGTACACCCAACCAAGTCACACTTGTCTCCTAAACTGCAACCAAATTACCTTCAACGTAGTAGCAGGTGAAGGTTCTCACATGAATTCCAGAGGAGTAAGGCCATAAGATGTTCGTCAGGTTTCTATGAGCAAAGTTTTCATGATATGGAAGGTTCCATATGTAGGGAATATAGAGAAAGAAATCTTCAATGCCATATCTGGATCATCCTCGATCGTCCATGATTGTGCTTGTCCGGTAGCTCTGACCACGAATGATGGATGCTTGATGAGAATCTCTTCAATTCAATGATCTCCATCGTTAGTGCACTTGGGAATTTGTTTCTTTTCAAGCTACATTTTATATAGTTTCCAATCACGAATATTCCTTTTCTTTTTCTGATTAAATTCATCTCAAACGTCCATGTTTTACTCCTTACCTAGCACTTGATCAACACTTGGAGAAGTGTTCGTTCTTATTACATCGAAATGGTTTGTAACGTTACTGTTCCATTTCACAAGCTTTTTCATGTGTTTTGGACTTATGTCTAATAGAACTGCTTGCCACAGAGTTTTGGTGGTGGAGAAAAGAAACCCATCAGCATTGGGCCATGGGGTGGTGAAAATGGAGTTCTCTGGGACGATGGAGTGTACTCGACCGTCAGGCAATTGGTGATAGCTCATGATGCCGGTATTGATTCCATTCAGATCGAGTATGATAAGAATGGGACCTCAATTTGGTCAGAGAAGCATGGAGGATCTGGAGGCAGTAGAATCGACAAGGTCAATCCAATTTTCTTGTTAATATGAAGTTCAGTTGAATCTTGGACTGAAAATATGTCAAGCTACCATTCTTGCTAATGGTCTGAATCGTGCAGGTGAAACTCGATTACCCAGATGAGTTACTTACTTCAGTCAGTGGATACTATGGCAGAGTAAGCGCCTGGGGACCTGTATTCATTCGATCGCTTATATTTGAAAGCAACAAGAGAACATATGGACCATTTGGAGTTGAACAAGGCACTTTCTTTTCATTGCCAGTGAGTGGAAGCAAGATTGTCGGATTTCATGGAAAGAGTGGTTGGTATCTTGATGCAATTGGCATGTACTTGAAGCCTCTTCAGAAAGAGAAGAGCTCCAGAGCTTTGGTCGACACTAATAGTTACCTTACTAATGGAACTGATAACGTTGGGTTCTCTGTTATACAAGGAAGTGCAGGTAATGGTTATGACATAGTTGTTGCTGTAAGGCAGAAGGATGACCATGGCAGCCCTCTGCAAACCAAACTTTCTCAAGACTTCAACAATCCAGGGACAAACTCCAAGGTGATCAGTCAACTAAAGAAGTAGTTGCTCACTTGTGAATCAAATTATTCTTGTGTCCATTTTTATATCATAAAACTTACTTTTAGATCGAATACTTCAATGCAGGGAGTTGCCATTGGAAGCGCTGGATCCAAAGTTGAAAGAGTGATAACATATGGACCATGGGGTGGCACTGGTGGTTTGGTGTTCGACGATGGAAAGAGCTCTGGGATTAGGCAAATTCACTTGTCTCGCAGTGTTGGTATTCTATCTATTAAAGTGCAATATGATCACAACAGGCAGCCTAAATGGGGAAGCAAGCATGGTGGCAGTGGAGGATTAAAAAATGATAAGGTGAGTGCTCTCAGAAAAATGGATTTATATCTCGACGTGTTCCGAATTAGTCGTGACATGTTGACACGCTAAGCACTCCGAATTAGTCAGGGCATGTTAGAGATGCATTGTGCTCCGACTTAAGTCATGGCATATTGTTAAAGATGCATAATGCTCTGAATTAATCATACTATGATTCAACAAAATACTTTCTCCTCCCCATTTCAGAACATGAAAAACTGACTCAAATCTGCATTTGTTGAATTTCTTCCAGATAATATTCGACTATCCTTACGAGGTACTAACACACATAAGTGGAACGTACTCGCCTTTAATGTACATGGGGCCTCATATAATCAAGTCCCTTACTTTCTACACCAACAAAGGGAAGCATGGTCCTTTTGGGGACGAACAAGGGCCCTCTTTCGCCACCAATATGAACGAAGGGAAAATTGTTGGATTCCATGGAAGAGAGGGTCTTTTCCTGGATGCTATAGGTATACATTTGATGAACGGAAATGTAAAACCAGCAAGGCATTTTCTTTCTGATGCAATCACTCGAGCTGAAGCAGATGTTGCAGAAATAGATAACTCTCCGTGGTGTAACAAGCTAGTAGTAGCAAAACGAGGACAGACTGAAGAGGTTGCATGTGGAGTGATCAAAGAACCAGTTCCATGTGGACCAGGTCCATGGGGTGGAGAAGGAGGAAGACAATGGGATGATGGAGTGTTCTCTGGGATTAAACAGATATTTGTAACAAGAACATCGGAAGCTATTTGTTCGATGCAGATTGAATACGATAGAAATGGACAATCCGTCTGGTCTGTTAAACATGGAAGCATTGGAGGAACAGCCACACACAGGGTAAGTGACCAATATCTCATCAAGATAGCTTAAAATTCAAGACATTATGAGCCTTTTCCAGAAGAATGATAATAAATGTTTTACAAAAAAACAAATATTTGAAATTCCACCATTTCAGTTATTTTTCAATGACACAAAGAATGTGACCCTTGCAGGTAAAACTGGAGTACCCTCGTGAAGTACTCACATGCATATCAGGATATTATGGTCCAACAAGTAGAGATGACAGGTCAAAAGTTGTGAGGTCGCTAACATTTTACACTAGTCGAGGAAAGTACGGGCCATTCGGTGAAGAAATTGGTAGCTTTTTCACTTCAACGACGACGGAGGGAAAGTTGGTGGGCTTCCATGGAAGGTGTGGAGCTTATCTGGATGCTATTGGCGTCCATATGCAACATTGGCTACGAAATTACAGACCACCAAAGCCTTCTCTTTTCAAGTTGTTCAGTTGATTGTCATCTGACCTCGATCCTCTTGGACAGAATAAGGACTTTCCGACACATCAGTAATACTCGTCACTAATAAAACTCCATTCATATGTATTGTAAAACCACTTGGATCTCATATTGAGGTGCAAATTCCTAATGAGTTTGGTATAAGATCTTCGTGCCTAATGCTTAATGCCCAATGCTTCAATCCTTCCCATTCATCCATAATATGTCCTTAGTCACTATAAAATGTAAACTTAAAGTGCTCCTATTCTTCTGGGTTCAGAAAGGGAGGACTTGCTGCTTAGTCCAGTGTTAGAAAACTGACAATTGGTTTAGCCTATATTTGTAGTCAGTCCAAGAAAAGAGTAAAGAGTAACATAGCATGTGGGTGTGTTGAGCTAAAACACTATCTGGGGTAAAGATCATCATGAATTATCCTCTGCTTTGAGTTGCTTCCCAAATTTCATCAGTGCGAGTGAATATAACGTCTTTCTCCTCACAGATGTTTCATCGGCAACCAATTTGACTGCCTGAAAAAACGATTATGCAAACCGGGGTTTAATCCCTCCCTCAAATCTTGAAGTATAAACTAGTATGGTTCAAATGTGAAAGATATGGTTAATGCTAACATAAAACATGCTAAGAGTAGGTTTGCAGAAGTAGAAGGTTTGTATTGTTAACTATGGTTGTGATGCGACTCTCATTTTCAAATCCGACGTCTCTAAAGGGATCGAGACCAGTTGAATTCTCACAAACAAAATCCGAAGCATTTAGCACGATTAAAGCCACGAAATCAGCCATGCAATGTTAATGAACACTGATCAAAGAAATTGTTACCATTGATAAACTATGCCCACTGGAAATCAGGTCTCCCAGTTTGTGCTCGAGCTGACTCTCTGATGGAGTTTCAACTACAGTATCTGCCTTGCCTTGAATCAACATTGTAATCTCTCCCTTTGGTTGGCGATTTGAAAATGCTTCTTTTGCTTCTCCAAGAGTACCCCGCCAAAACTTGTTAGTATAAATAAAATGTTCATCAGTCAGAAAAGATGTATACTCGACCAAATTCTTGTCTCCTTATTAAAACCTTATCCCAGTTTTAACATTGTTAGGAGTAAAAGAGTAGAAAGAACTCCATGAAACTACCTCTTCGTGCACTTTTGTTATCTCCCGAGCCATCACACAAGGCCTGCAAAGCATTCAAATAAACTGTCACTTCCTGACATAAGGTCTCTGACCCTTTTTGAAAAGAAGGCAGGGAAGGACTATTTTAACATGCGAAAGCAGATTTACTGGATTTACGACCAGTTGGACCAGACGCTTAAAAATGCTGATTCATCTAACACCATATAGAGTTATTACTAATATAACATGTTCTACAATATGAGGCGAATCACTGCTAGTAGGCTTTAATCTATATTCTCCATTTTCACCATAAAGAGTAGACATGTATCAGTGTTGTCCATCAAACAACAAAAATGCTCTTTACCTCGAGTCACCAAAGACTGATGAAGTTTCTTCAAGAAATTGAGAAAGCTTATGAGGAGGAACATAGAATATTTGGGTTCTTTGTTCACTTGCAGAGGCAGTCAACCTCTCTCTCCTGAGTCCAGCATGCTTTGGAAGAAATCCAACTGCAGCATTATTATGAATTAGGGCCAACATGACATTGCCGGCTAACACCAACACAAGTATTAAAGCCATCAAATGTTACCAAATGTGAACTCATCAGTGGCCAAGCCTGAGGCAGAAAGAGCTGCTACTACAGCGCATGGCCCAGGTATAGGAATGACAGGAATATGTTCAGCCACACATAACTTTGCCTATGTTCAAGACACATAAATCATAACCAACTTAAACAATACATCTACAAGGACCTAAATACATGTTTTCAAATAGTTTCTGCTTTTTTCCTCCGAAGCCAAAAAAGAAAATACTTACCAGTTCTGCACCAGGATCACTAATGCCGGGTGTGCCTGCATCACTGATAAGTGCGACAACCTCACCCTGTTTTAACCTCTTTAAAACTGTTTGTTCTCTTTGAGATTCGTTGAACTTGTGATAACTCAGCTGAAAATCTAAGTCACACCATCAGAATAGATCAAAACTCATTGGGAAAAAAAAGTTGAACAAAAGATTCAGAACTAAAAAGCTTTCAACAAACTCACAAGTGGGGTTCTAATGTTATAGTACCGGAGCAACTTTCCCGAATGCCTTGTATCTTCTGAAAGTATCACGTCAGCAGATTTTAAGACTCGTAGAGCCCTACACGAGGGAAATTCACAGTTAGAAAACAAGCTGTGCGATCATCAAAATGACCAACTACCATCCTTACCTCGAAATCCCAAATTGTAACAGCCACAGAAAAACCAGAACAAAGACACAGTCCCCATGCACTCAAATACGACTCTCTCTGTTCCTTTCATTCTAATCTAACTTGACGGGTTATATAAATTGTGAATTTTCTAATTCAAGGTGAGGGACTGAGGAGAGGTCGATACCTAAAAGTAATATCTTCAAGATTTCCAATTGGGGTTCCTACTAAGTACAACCCAGCTTTCGGTACACCCTGCAAGAACAATGCAAATACAAGTAAACAACCAATAAATACCAAGCAAACCCAGGTGGATCGAAGCAAATAAACTTGTGCTGAGAATTAAAGAAGCAATCTTGTCAATAAAATAGAAGAGAAAGCTTAAGCTTACACGCTTGGACGATTCTTCAGAAATCAGCACGGGGAATTCTGGGGAAACTTGATAGTTGGATGAGAAGCATAGTCTAGGTGAAACAGAAATTGGGTTTACAAAAGGCATAAACTTGGTTTGCAAAGGTAAGTGGTAGTTGGCAAGTTTAGACCGCCACGAAATGGCTATCGCCATTGAAGGTACTCGTCGTATCAGCAATCCCGCGAGTTTGTGTTCAGTGGTCGATTAGTGCCTGCGCGAGTGAAAGAGACTCACAACGAGATAAATCAGGTGATACGACGCCGTTCAGGATAACTTTATTTTTAAGGCAAAAACTTATTTTTACGTCATTCAGTGCCAAGTTAAAGTAACAAAAGTACAAGGAGGGAACTCTGTATAAATTTTTTTTCGCGCAATCTTATATATATAAATATATGGGATTTATTTAAGACTCAGATAAATATATAGATGAGATCGTATGGAACAGAGTTGGTATAGGGTAGTAGATATAGAGCATCTCATTCTGTACAAGGACATCAAGGCTTCCTTTCCCTCTACCATCTTTTCCTCTGTGCACATATGATAGACACCAGAATCTGCACGCTAATTACATTTTGTGTCGGAAATACTGACGTATGAGTGTCTCACGTTAGAAAAAGAGAAAAAAGAAGGCTAATATATAAGTTTAGTGGACTTGTGTGTAGTCTAACTTTCCTTCTTGTGTAGCCTTGTAGGCCCATTGTAAATTTAATATGGTATCAGAGCCAAAAAAGATCTTGACCTACTATTTACTCCAGGAGGAGTCCGTTACTTAAGCAACTGGAAAAGGAATTGAAGTCTGCATAAAGCAAGTTACCCAGTAGTATTATTTGCCTCAGGAGGGGGCCTATTTGACCTCAATTAGAAGTTCAACCCTGATGAGAATTATCCATGTACTTCTCCAGATTGTTGAAATAAAAAGAGACTCACATGTGAAGGGAAGTGTTGAGAATACCTACATATAAGTGTCCTACATCAAAAAAAAGAGAAGAAAAAAGACTAATATATCAATTTAGTGGACTACTTTACCTATCACTAATTAATTTTATGATAAAACCTCAATTAAACTTATGTGTAGCCTAACTTTCTTTTTCGTATGAACCCGTAGGCTTATTACAAATTTAACACTTGATCATCATGGAACCACCATCTTGTCTCCTTCGGAGACCTACCGTAGAATCGTAGAATTTTGTTTGAGAAATTTGAACAGAGTAAGGGAACAAGTAGAGACTCTGTTTCTCTTTTTCATGAATACGATGATTTTCTTTTTAAGGCAAAAAGAGGGTAAAATTTGTCAAAACAAATCTTTGAATTACAAGCATTACCATTGCCTATTTAGAGCATTTATCATGATTTGTATATTTCGATAAGTACAGGCTTTGTCAACATGTCTATTGGATTATCTATGATACCAACCTTCTTCGTAATAATATTTCCTTGCAAAATTATACCTTGAACGAACTGGTTGAGTTTGTTTCTGGGCATATATGTCTCGTAACCTTGGATGGAATTTCAAAGGATTCAATTGTTCCTTTTTTTTTTGTAGTTTTCTTGGTTCCATCGAGTATCACTTCGTCCAAGGTATAATTTCGTAAATAAATATTACTGTGAAGAAGATTGGTATTGTAGATGATCCAACTTGATGTTATGGCTGACTTAACAATATCTATATCCGTATAAATATATATTTCATATATTCAGACGGACGTAGATATTCCTTTTTTGAAAAATGGAAGATAAAAGAAATCTCCATTTGTTAGAACTTGGCTTTCTCTAATAAGCCTACTATCGTATTACAATATGACCAAAAACTTCCTAAGTGAGGTTGTTAATTGCCTGTAAAATAGACAATAAAAACAAAAAACTATAGACGGGATCAATTCACCAGTTCAATTTCGGTTTACCACCCTGTGCCCATTCACATCCAGCCATCCATTATAAGTGATGTCTATAGTGGGTGCAGGGTGATTGTTCCCGTTTATAAGTGGTGTCTATAGTGGGTGCAAGGTGATTGTTCCCGTTTCGGTGTGCCACTAATAAATGACTGGATGTGAATGGGCACAGGGTGGCAAACCGAAACCGGAACAACCACCTTGCGCCCACTATAGACACCACTTATCTTTCATTTCCATGAAAAAGTTAATACATAATCTCTTGTTTATGAGGGTCTGCTGAACCCCCTATTGTTCAACACGGAAGACTACATTATTTGAGAAAAGCTCCTAGTTATTTAAGATTTTACTTTCTCTTTCTTGTTGATTTTGACCTTTTTTTGCAGTTTTGAACTGCACACAATAATCTTCTGAGATGTCAGGAACTTGGGTTGCAACTGACAGAAAACACAATCTTGCTTGTTCTTAAACTTGGTAGCATGAAAGGGTACAGATCATCTGTACCCCTTGCTCTGTACCCTCTGTCCCTTTTTAATCTCAACCATTCAATTTATTGCATTGAATAGTTGAGATCAAATGGGTACAGGGGAGGTACAAAATCAAGGGGACAGAAGATCTGTCCCCAGCATGAAACTAGTCATTTCTAAGGTAGACGGACCATTTCTAAGTATTCTGAAAATGCTAGTTTTTGCGTGGATTCTTGTTAAATTACCTCCTGGAACAAGAAACGCCAGCTAGAGATTGATTGGCTATTTATAACAGTATCACTTCTTTAATCTTCTGACTGATATCAAGTACCGTCTCTTGTCAGGAGACTGTTGCCCTGTTAAGGATTTGAATCTTCAGAAGAATCTGCAAACTCCTTATTGTACATTTCTTCTATCACAAGGCTTACAGTCTTAATCGAGTGTTTACAAACCAAAACAATGATGCCAAGTCTGGTAACTGACGAATTCTCGCAAGGTGTCTGTACTCGAGCTAAATTTGATATGCACGAGTTATAGGGTCAAATTCAGTGATTGAGAGTCTTCAATGAGTAGGTTTGGCACCTCTTTTTTTTTCTTTTTTAAGGACATTAATTAATTAAGTTAAAAATTCTTTTAATTTATCTTTAATTCTCCAATTAAACAATTTATAATCATATATTATAATTCATATTTAGTATCATGTCATGATTACTCAAATATCAGAAATATTAAAGTAGTTTAACTTAATCTATCATGCGCAGTTATGATATATAATTTAGTCTTTTCATCATCTATTATTCCAATTGGACAGAGTATTGATATAGTGTCTACTGTTTTGTATCTAATTATGTTCGTTCAATGTCTACTCTTTTGTATCTAATTATGTTCATTCTTGCTAATTAATAATCAATTTATAATTGATATTTGAAAACATCTTCTCAAATCTCAATTCATTCTCGCCAGAGAATTCTATAAATGACTATTAATGAAGAACAATAGAACATTATTTCTATTACCTTAGAGTAATGAATTATTTATTTACTTGTTTACCTATCTCCGTATAGTTCATATTACATCCAAATACTACAGACTGAATTATCTTAGGACAATTCATAAGTAGCATCAAAACGCAATAATTCTGATATGAAATATATTGGTAATTTCAAGTTTAATGATCAATTATAAAATCATCATTATAAAAAAATTCACAAACAAATAAGTAATATTTTATTTGGGATCCTCATAGTCGAATTAATTCAGTAAACTTATTTTTTAATAAACACCCCACATGTTAGTTTAAGTATCTCTATACTTTAATTTATAAGATCAATTAATTTTTTCATAAAAAAGAAATATAAAATATGTTAGTTATACAATTTTATCAATATCCAATCTTGATAAAATTACAAATAGGAATATTTAAGAATAATACATTAATGTAAATTGAATATCATAATTATGACTTCATTATAATTTCAATTACACATTAATTATTTCAAGTGTTTTCATTTTTAGTATTTAAAATATCAAATAAAATTAATAAATAAAGATAAAGAATGCGTTTATCAATTATTTTGTCACTAAATTATAACCAATCAATTTGTTGTAAGACATAAATTAATAGTTTTGAGGGGATAGAATCATAGGGAAATACAATGAAGGACCACTACTCACTGCAGATCAATTGTTGCCAAACCAGGATCATCTTCTTCAACTCTAATTCTTCATAATTTGTCAATCCTTTCTCAACAAGATTGAATTCTGCTCAAAATTAGAATCAAATATCTTTTTCAGATATCAAAATCATGTACCAGGTGGGAGCTGCAAATCCTGTCTTGTTGCTCTCCCACATTCATGGGATGATAGCCAACCGAGTCAAGGCCTAAAGAGGAATTTGATATCCCAGAACCTCGGATGTGGGTCACATAAGAATCAGAAATGGATCACTGCCATTTTGATGTATAACCATCCTTCTGTGATATATTTGTTAGATAATATATAAAACCAATTGAGTTGGCCTCATACAATAGCTTAAGTTATTGTGATGAAATGGTCGCTTAACATGGTATCAGAGCCTCTGTGACCAAGTGATCGTGAGTTCGAATCCTACCACCCACTTATTAAATTAAGTACAAGGTAAAGTAGGTCTGTGCAAGTTTCAAGCTCAAAGGGCTTTCACTTGAGGGGGTGTGTTAGAGAATATATAAAATCAATTGAATTGGCCTCATACAATAGCTTAAGTTATTGTGATGAAATGGTCGCTTAACAATATTACATATAACAAGCGTGAGACACTAAATTATTATCTCCATTTTGACCATACAGGCATTGATCTTCTGCAGTGGATGTTGCACTTTCTTGCAATTCGTCGAGCCTATCGGAGACCGTGGGCTTCCAAATACCCAAGCATTATTTATGAACTAAATATAAAATTTATAGAGATAATCGAATGATTATTTGATCAAATATTTCATTTGTTTCTAAAATAGATTTTACGTTTAATTTCACAGAAACATAAATTATAATTTACAAAAAAATTATTTGGTTCCAAATCTTGGAATAATCAGATATGGATAAACAAAAATAATCCGTCCATGTGGAAGACAAATAATTAAAAAATTCTCAATGATATAATAGGAAAGAGGTTCTAATATCATTTGATGAAATTTAATTCTTTATAGTAAAAACCATTATCATGAAAATACAACGCCATAACAACAGCAGCTCAAGCATGCATTCATACATGACATATTCACGTAAAAAAATACATGCAAATAATTAACAAATATCAGCGGAAGCATAATGGATAAAACACAATACCTCCAGTCATTGCCTATCACCAGTAGATCTGAAACTTGGAGAAGTTTAGAGTTTCTATCTTTTTCCTTAGCTTAACCGATGGTGTCAAAAAAATACTAGGCGAGAATAGGGGACCAAACCTCTGTTATATCAACCGACTGCATACCTGTCTTTGGCCATCACAGAGACAACCAGTCAGGATTATGGGCGACCAGATGATGAAGGTGATGAAGGAGGATAAGGGTGCATTATTAGATGGACCATAGACAGGTAAGGGAGGTAGGGACCGAAATATTCTTACATACCAATCATATAAACAATAATGTCAACTCATCAAGAATTCTTAGATCTATTTCGAAAGCATACCTGAATCAATGAGAACAATGTGATTCTTGAATCTTGTGATTATTCATCTTCTAAGTCAAAATGTACGTTTATTTTCTCTCAAAAATTGTCTCTTTTATGTTTGATGAGATATTAGAAAGACATTCGTTCATATGACTTGAGGGCCATAGACCTAATTCCTTATATAATTTGCCTTATTTATATTTTGACCCAATATAAAATAGAAATAAGACTATTGAATTTCTATACATCAAAGCTCATACTTTATTAGATGTCATATAGCCTATAGCTCGTAATATACAATTAAGTAATATTTATATATATACACATATATATCTACATGTTGCATCAAATCCAACAAGTTCAACTGATAATAATCACCTTTTGGAATAGTTCATGTTGAGATACTATTCTATATATGAATGGACATAAATGGAATACTACGTACTCATAGAAAATAAAAAAATTTTCTCACATTAAAATAAATATATAATAACATAAATTCATATAAATGTCATATAAAATGTTACTAATCAATTATTTTTATTTCTAAAAATTTTAAATTATAAAATAGAATTGTTGTTAACTAATTAGGATAAAATTCAAACCAAACATAACCTAAGACCTATCAATAATGGAAAATGATATCTAATTTTTTATACCATCTTTAAGGCCTAACAACAATGGAAAATGATAATCCACATGATAATTTAAAATTATCAACGTGATAAGTATAAAATAATAAATGAACCAATTAATTATATGTCTTTTATTTATTATAGCAATTAAGCTGGTGAGATCTAGAGAATATCTGTTATCATCATTAAGTTATGTTTGGTGGGACGGTTAGTAATGTAATTGAATGAAATATAATATTATTTCATCGTTTGGGATGAAGGTTTATAATGAAATGGAATGAAATATAATAAAAAGGGAGCATTTCATATTATATCATATTCTATCCTAAATAGTAAAAGTGAGTTATCTCTGATTTGAGAGTTTATGATAGAATGTAAAATGATAAATATGTACTACCTTCTATACTCTCAATAATTTTTATAATAAAAATTATATCCTCAACCTTAATAACAAGTAGCAAGACAATATATCTCATTTTATCAAGGGTGGAATAGTTATACGTAATTATTATGCATACATTACATTTTATTCCTTCCATCTTCCAACCAACATTTTACTGTATTATATTATGAACATTTTCTTCCCTCCCAAACAACAATTTTATAATATTATATCGATTTACATTTCATTTTATTATAGACTATTTAATTCCATTCCATTAAAAACCTTATGTCAAACCAAATATAACCTTAGTTAAGTTTATATGGTGGTATATAAGTTAGCATTTATTATTTAATAAGAATTGTATGTTTACTTGGTAATTATGATTTTTATATATTTGAAGAGAAATTTAATAAATAAGTGTGAGAATTATGAATCTCAAATTTATAAAGGAGTTAATTACAAAAAATGCTCAAAATTTATTCAATTTTACAATTATAACTCCAATTAAAAAAAGTAGTAATTAAATACTCAAACTATTAATTTTTTCATTATAACTCGACGTTAGTATTTCTGTTAATGTTGATGATGTGTGGCTTGCCACATAAGACCGAAACCCTAAATAGTTTACATTTCAGACTTAATTAAATTTAACTAATTAAGTTTAACCAAACTACATTATTTTAAGATTGAAATTCCTAAATCAAACTCGTTGCCTAAATCGTTAGAATTGAAAACCCTAGATTAATTCGTTCTCGCACAAAAAGAAAGAGAGTTTAGGATGAAAAATTGAGATTTTATTCAAAATGTTAGAAACTGTCATTGTCTTCTCGTACTAGCATGATCAAGTGTCATTGTCATCTCACATTAGCATGACATAGTTTGATTTAAAGATTTCAATTTTAAAATGATTTAGTTTAGTTAAACTTAATTAAGTCGGATGTGCATAAGTGTTTAGGATTTATATTTTATGTAACAAGCCATGACAACAATGTTAACGAAAATACTAACATCAGACTAAAATTGAAAAAATTAAAAGTTTGAACATTTAATTGTTACTTTTTAAAGTTCGAGTTATAATTGCAAAATTGAGTAAAATTTGAGAGTTTTTTTTATAATTAACCCTTTATAAAACTCGTAAAAATTAATGAATTTCGTTGTATTTAAATAACAAAACACTACGTCCATGCAAAAGAAAGCGTGGAATGCCCTTAAGGATATATTTGGTTGGATTTAATGTTTTTTAATGGAATGGAATGTAAATGACTATAATATTAGAAATTATTGTTTGGGAGGGATGAAAGAGTTCATAAAGTAATATAGTGAAATGTTGTTTGGAAGAAGAGTTTATAATGTAATATAGTGAAAAGTTGTTTATCATTTTACATTCCATCATAAACTTCCCAAATCGGAGGTTTCTCATTTTTACTGTTTAGGATGAGATGAGATGTAATATGTAACCTTCCTCTTCCATCCAATTTCATTCTATTCTATAATAAACCTTCCACCTAAATAATAGAATAATATTGTATTTCGTTAACAAAAACCCTAACCAAACATAGCTCAAGCGAGCCGCGTTGCCAATGGCAAAGGTGTAATAATCATAAGCCTTAAGGTGTAAATGACATGTGTGTAATAATCTCGAAAGTGTTGATTTTCCTTAAAGATCCGAGCCATATATATGTACACATATAGGCATTATCGTTTACCCATGCAGAATATTTGAAAGCTTTTGGTATCAGGTAAATCAATTCTGAGGTTAACAGAGATGGCTAAACAACTCATCATCCTCGTTACGACGATTTATTGTCTTGTTGTGAACTTTCAGGTCCTGACAATGGCAGAGGAAGAAAATGTCATACCGATCGGAAGTGTTGAAGCCTGGAAAGAGCAACTTAAAGCCAATAAGTGGTAAGTATGTTTTGCTGTCTTTCTAATACATCTCTATCACAAATCGTCGTGGAATAAACTAGTCGAAAGTATTACAAAGGCCAACTCGATCTGACCAATGACCCAACCGTCAAAACGAGGTTGTCGGGGAATATATTAGTCAAAAGTATTACACTCGCCACCTTGATCATGTTAGAGAATATATAAAATCAATTAAGTTGATCTCGCACAATAGCTTAATCCCGATCGGAAGTGTTAAGCCTGGAAAGAGCAACTTAAAGCCAGTAAGTGGTAAGTATGTTTTGCTGTCTTTCTAATACATCTCTATCACAAATTGTCATGGAATATACTACTCGAAAGTATTACACAGGCCAACTCGATCTGACCAATGACCCAACCATCAAAACGAGGTTGTCGGGGAATATATTAGTCAAAAGTATTACACAGGCCAACTTGATCCTGTTAGAGAATATATAAAATCAATTAAGTTGATCTAGCACAATAGCTTATAGCTTAAGCTATTGTGCGAGATCAACTTAATTGATTTAAGCTATTGTGCAAGATCAACTTAATTAATTTTATATATTCTCTAACAGGAGCTATTGTGGTAAAATGGTTGCTTAACATGATATCAAAGCCTCAATAATCAGGTGGTCTTGAGTTCGAATCCTACCACTCATCATTCTAAATAAATTAAGCACAATGTAAAATAGGTCTGTGCAAGTTTCAAGCCCAAAAGGCTTTCACTTGAGGAGGGGGTGTATTAGATAATATATAAAACTAATTGAATTGTTTAAACTATTGTGATGAAATGGTCGCTTAACCCAACTTAAATTTCAATATAGTATCAAAGCTTATAAGGCCTAACAGGCCAGCAGAGATCCTGGAGTCTAAAAAATCTCAAATAATTCACTTAACAAGTGTTGGGATAATAAATCTCACATAAAAAAGATACAACATCTAACAATAGTATATAAGGTTGAGAATGAGCAATCTTCCTTAAAGCTTAAGTTATTGTGATAAAATGGTCTCTTAACATAGTATTAAAGCCTCTGTGATTAATCCGGAATGGGCAAGGACATTGGTGTGGCAGATTTTACCATAACATTGGTGTAGGCTCGATCATTACTGCGGAATTTTGGGGGGTCCACTCGGGCCTAGCACTAGCTTGGGATCTCGACTATCGCAGGGTGCTCCTAGAAGTGGATGTCGTAGAGGTTATTAACATTCTCTCTGATCCGTCGTCGGTAGTTTCCTCTGACGCCTTCTCTTTGCTTGCAGGTATACGCACACTAATCCGCCGGGGCTGGGAGCTCACCTAGACGCATATCCCTCGAGAGGGGAACCAGAGTGCGGATATGTTGGCCTCTTTAGCGTGGCACTCCGGGCCGGAACTCGTCCTCCTTCGCGATCCTCTGCCGCTCATTCAGGAACAACTCAGCTGTGATATGAACGGAGCAATGTATCATTGAACACTACACTAGTAGTGTCCTCCTTTTGCCTCTGTTCTCTGTTGTCTATTTTGTGTTTCGTTTCCTTTTTGATGTAAAAAAAAAAGACTCTGTGATTAAGTAGTCTTGAATTTAAATCCTACCATTCATCTAATTAATTTAGCATAAGGTAGAATGAGCCCGTACAAGTTTCAAACTCAAGGGACTTTTACTTATGGAGATGTGTTACAGAATATATAAAATCAATTGAGTTAACTTCACACAATAACTTAAACTATTGTGATGAAATGGTCGCATAACATATCTAACCAATGACTCAATATTTAAAACCACGTCATTTTGGGAAATATTCTTTTTAAAAAACAACAAACTACGGGCTAGTATAGCCTACGTCCGGGCGCGCTTAGTTGTACGGACAAGGCAAAATCGATTGGATCAACCTCTAGCGTACCGGGTCGGATATTCACAAGAAAAAGGATCTAATCGAGATGTTCCACGTGTTGAAGACTCGTTGGTTATCAAACATCCCTCACACGACGTAGTATTATCTGATATTTTCCATATCTCCAGAATGCTAAAATAAGCTGAGGGGATTGGAGTGGACTGTAAAAGAATCACAGAAGAGTGACGATGATATGGTGCTCTTCTTGTTCTCTGCCTCGATTCTCAACGGCTTCAACTCTTTACAAACCTTATCATTCATGGACGCAAACTCTCAAACTACCCAAGGTCTCCGTTGCTGACAACAAAACCAGGCTTGGAGTTCTCCGGGAAGGCCTTGAAGTTGTGTACTCCCAAGACGACGACGTACAGGTAATCGAGACCAAGGATGAAAAGCAAGAGCAACTCCACGAACTCGTCAATGGAGCGGCAGGCTCTGTTGATAAGAAGAAGACAAAGAAGATTCCACTAGAAGAAGATGGAAGTTTCGAGAGCCGTTATAAGCTTCGAAATGGAAGAGAGGTTCTGGAAGAGAAAGCGTACCTAGTGGGTGTTGAGCGGAAAGGTGAAACGGAGAATGAGGTTGGTTTTGGAATCGAGGAGTCGCTCAAGGAATTGTCTCAGCTTGCTGATACTGCTGGACTATTGGTTGTTGGTTCTACTTATCAAAAGTGAATATCATGTACTTGTTCTTGTTCTAGTCTTATTAGTATAATTTAGACTAGTGGTTAATCAATTTTTTTTTTTTTTGTTATTGCAGATTGAATTCTCCAAGCCCTAGAACGTATATTGGGTCTGGCAAGGTTGCTGAAATTAAGAGTGCAATACATGCGCTTGGTGTTGAAACTGTCATTTTTGATGATGAGCTTTCTGCTGGGTAACACTCAATCCAATTTTTGCTTCGTTCTCATTATTGCTCATTTTGATTGGTTTTCGGTATGTGATAATGTGCTTAGGCAATTGCGTAATTTGGAAAAGATTTTTGGTGGGGATGTGAGAGTTTGTGATAGAACTGCTCTTATCCTTGATATTTTTAACCAGCGAGCTGCCACCCATGAGGCATCATTACAGGCAAGATAGTTATGTTTTGTATGTCACTTATTTTCTGTTCTATGCGTTAAAGAATGCCACTGCAGCATTTTTGCGTGTATATTTGTTGTTTGGTATAGCTAATTGGGCATATTAATACTTTATAGGCCAGGTTATTCAAGTTTGATTCTGAGCTTGAATGCTATTGTCGGGTGTAATAACTATTTGGCAAAAGATGGTCTATAATGCTGATGATTATTAATATTTTTAGGTTGCATTGGCACAAATGGAGTACCAGTTGCCTCGACTAACCAAAATGTGGACTCACCTTGAACGCCAAGCAGGAGGACAGGTGAAGGGTATGGGTGAGAAGCAAATTGAAGTTGACAAGCGTATCTTACGTATGCAAGTATGTACAATTTACAAATGAAAATTTCTATTCAAATGATCTCTATTTCTTTTGCAACTTTTAATAGTTAAGGTGATTAATCTCCTTCAGGAACTTCTCTCTATTCTATGATTTATGGGCTCCTTGTTCATTTTCTAGCCTTGACTAGGTAATTATTGAAATTTAAATTTAACTGGAATTTCCAACTCGTTCGTCTTTTTAGATTGGTACGTTGAAAAAAGAGTTAGAATCTGTCAGAAAGCACAGGAAGCAGTATCGTATCAGGCGTGTCTCTGTACCTGTTCCTGTTGTATCCTTGGTAAGTAGAAAACTTTTATTCTATTATCTGCTCAATAAATTTCTGGTTATTGAGGTTGAGGTATGCCAATGTATACCCCTATTTTTAGGTTGGTTATACAAATGCTGGAAAGAGTACACTTTTAAACCAATTGACTGGAGCTGATGTTCTTGCTGAGGATCAGTTATTTGCAACCCTTGATCCAACTAC
>JAOSBN010000002.1:1206906-1226312 GCA_027563595.1 Erythroxylum suave | reverse complement strand
AGTACACTTTTAAACCAATTGACTGGAGCTGATGTTCTTGCTGAGGATCAGTTATTTGCAACCCTTGATCCAACTACAAGAAGAGTTCAGGTTAGTCCATCCATTAGATTAGAAAAATTCGACAGAGAGAATTGTTGAAAAGACTCATGATAATGTGCCTAAGAACACATTTATGCTTAGTTGTGCACTTGCAGACCTAACTCCTTAGCTTATTGGCCTTATTAGTTGTCTTTCTTCATTTTATAGCAGATACATTTTATACTTTTGTCTTGGTGAGCTAGTCATTAGATTTTTCTGTCATCTTACCGGTGAATAATATATGCTTCAAAATATTTCTTCCACGAGTTTGCATGCTAAAGCTAGTGGTAACATTACAATTATTTTTTCGTTTCTAGATGAAGAATGGGAGCGAATTTCTTCTGACAGATACTGTTGGCTTTATTCAAAAGTTGCCAACTACACTGGTGAGGACCCTACAACTTGGATGGGAATTTCCATGTTCACCTTTCATGTCATGTTTTAATGCACTGGGATACTGAATTACTCACATTCCTGAGGTTCAGAATGGAAATTAACCTGTAAAAGGTGATCCTGGGATAAAGTACTGCAAGTTTTGTTTCAATTCTGTGTGTTTTGCGCAGGTTGCTGCGTTCAGAGCCACGCTAGAGGAAATAAATGAGTCATCACTTCTGGTGCATGTGGTAGACATCAGGTATATTATTATCATCATTTGAAGAAATTACTCAAGATGTTTGTTGGCTATCTTATATCTCTGCATTATTATGTTCAGCCATCCACTGGCACAGCAACAGATAGATGCAGTGGACAAAGTTCTCTCGGAACTAGATGTGTCGTCAATCCCAAAAATGATGGTTTGGAACAAGGCACGATATCATTGATCTGTACCTTTTGAGTGAACCATTCTCTATTGGCTCCTTTCGTTCATTTTTAATATATATACTAGCTGTCTTAGGTTTTAGAAGTATCTTTTTGTTGTTAACAATAAGTAGTTCGCAACTTTCATCTGAACTTTAAATACCAAACATATGGGTTAACAATTACCCACCTGTGAAGTTGAGCTTTAGGTGTAGTCATAAGGATTTACTGCTTGAAACAAGTTTTAAATTGTGTACTTTTGCTGACTTGCTATTGTTTTCATGCGTGGCTGCTGCTATCGATGGCAGGTTGATAGGGTTAGTGATCCTCAAAACTTGAAGCTGGAGGCTGAGAGAAGAGGAGATACAGTTTGTGTATCTGCTTTGACTGGTGATGGCTTACAAGAATTCTGCAATGCAGTTCAGGAAAAATTGAAGGTTTTCAGTTGGCATCGACATTTCCACTTTTTCAAGCATATGCCTTTTATTCATTCATGATGACTTCACACTGCTGTATACAGGAGTCTATGGTATGGGTGGAAGCTTTGATTCCATTTGACAAAGGAGAGCTTCTCAGCACCATACATAAGGTTGGAGTGGTAGATAAAACTGTGAGTATTTTTGATACGTTGTTTTCTTTCTCCTTATATTCGAGAGAGAAACTCGATTTCTGACCACATGTTTTCCATTGGTTTTGTCATTTCGAGCAGGAATACATGGCGACTGGGACGGTGGTCAGAGCTCATGTCCCCCTTCGCTTTGCAAGGCTGCTGACTCCTTTGAGGCAGCTGTGTAAATCTTAGCACTCAGCTTCCATGACCAATCCCCTAAAGCTATAAGCTGCTGCGCCATTTCTCATTTATTTGTATAGTACCTAACAAGCCAATAAACTAATCATCCGGAAGCTTTGTATTGAGAGAGAGGGAGAGGAGGTCGATGGCAGCTTATCATGTGGTTGTACATATGCTTTAAGGCTTTTTGTACAAATTATACCAAGTTTTCTGCATTATCCAAAGTGTGATAGATCTGATTGCCATCATATTATGGTTAAACGACTTTGTAGTCATTCATATCTTTCTAGAAATTTTGTCGGAGGACAATTAATGGAATATGATTTATAGAATATATGATAATTAGTTCCCTTCTTGTTAGGTTCAGCTTGTTAAAGATTGATTTCTGGGGAGGCTTATTCGATCATGACAAGAAACATCTATGTAAGTTTGTCTTGATCACTGGATGGGTTTGGTATTTGACTCTTCAAGCTTATGAATTCGCAGGCAGTACGTAACTGTTTTCCATATGAAATGCTCTGGTGGAAAGCTGTTCTCGTAATGGGGTTGTTGCTGAATTGCTCGGATTAGGTGGAACATTACAATTAGCTAAATATTTAATTTGTCCAATTTTTATCCCAAGCTTTTAATGACACGAGACAATGTTCTGTTAATTCGTCTTGACAAGGTTAATACATCCTTTATAAGTACCATTTTAGCTATTTCAGTTTTACTGGCGTGATCAAACATTGATGTAATTTCTTAGCAAAATGTAAATATTTTTCAAATTTATCAGAGGAATAAGTTGGGGTAGGGATGACAACAGGCAAAACCTGAGTTCAAGTTAGATTGAATCAGACAACTCTAACTTGGAAGTGTGCAGATGGATAAAACTCAAAATAAGGCCTTGGAGCAGGTAGTACCTGAAACGCTTATAGCAACCAAATGCAACAAACATCCACATGGCTCGTGCATGTGTACACTGTTTGTACGCCTGAAGTCGCAAAAAGCAAGAAGACATGGTCATAACTAATCTGTATTGGATGCTTAGAATATTTCTGGCGAGCAGAGTGGTTGGTTTTGAATCTTTTCTGGTGCATATATAATATACCTGAAGTGCATGCCTCAGTTGCCCCTATCCTATCAACAAATGGCGTTCTCCAAGAACATTGCTCCTAGTTTAGTTGCCAATATTGTGCTTGTCCTCTCATTCACGATCTCCATAGCTCACCCCGGATTCTTTGGCTGGGGTGGTTACAATGGACCTTTTGGTGGTGCTGTTTCTGTTCTGTTTCCTGAATTTTATCAGTTCTCCTGCCCTCAGGTTGATGACATTGTCATGTCAGTGCTCAAACAAGCTATTGTCAAGGATCCAAGAGTTGCTGCTTCTTTGCTCAGGCTTCATTTCCATGACTGCTTTGTGCAGGTTTAAACTTATCTTCCTCATCCGTATTTTTATGAGTTTTAGGTTTGTTTCACCAACGTGCACTGCATTCTCTACAGGGCTGCGATGCATCAGTGTTATTGGATGATAGTGCAACAGTAGCGAGTGAAAAGAATGCATTACCGAACAAGAACTCTCTGAGAGGATTTGAAGTAATCGATGAGATTAAGTCTAAGTTAGAGGAAGCATGCCCAGAAACTGTTTCTTGTGCAGACGTTCTAGCTCTGGCAGCTCGTGACTCCACTCTCCTGGTGAGCTATATACATACGCCACTTTTACATTTTTGAGGTCTTGTACTAATGCTGGTCACACACACACACATATATACAGTCTGGTGGCCCAAATTGGATCCTCCCATTAGGAAGAAGAGACTCACAGACGGCGAGTATCGCTACCGCAAACAGCAACATTCCACCGCCAAACTCCACCATCCAAAACCTGATAACGCTTTTCAAGCGCCAAGGTCTCGACGAAACCGACCTCGTCGCACTCTCTGGTTAGTTTAAACTCTTCCTTTTGTGTAAACTTTCCATTCACCATATTCATCAACTTGAACATGGATGATCATCGCATGAAGGAGGACATACAATTGGGGTTGCGAGGTGCACGACCTTCAAGCAGAGGCTATACAACCAGAATGGAAACAACCAACCTGACCAAACCCTTGATAAAACCTACTACGTCGGATTGAAGTCTGTGTGTCCAACATCAGGTGGTGACAATAACCTGTCTCCGTTGGACCTTGCATCTCCGGCAAGCTTTGACAATGCCTACTTTAAGCTCATTCTGTGGGGCAAAGGGCTTCTCACTTCTGATGAGGTGCTCTACACGGGGAACGTAGGGGAAACTATGGACTTGGTAAAGAAGTACGCTGAGGACGAAGGGATGTTCTTCGACCAATTTGCTAAATCCATGATTAAGATGGGAAGCATTAGTCCTCTCACTGGCCTTCAAGGTGTTGTTAGGAAGAATTGTAGGAGTGTTTAACTGAACTTTAAGTGTGTTTTATCTCTTTAGTTATGATCTAACCTATTATGGCTACCATATTTGAATGTTAATTGCAATGTTGCTACTTATCTCTTTTTTTTTTATATCTAAATTTAAATCTCTAAATGCAAATTATAAATAAAACATTGTATGTATATATATAAATATAAATTCAAATAATTTATATTTAAAATTAATTTGTAAATTTGTTAAAAAGACCATGTTAATGACTTAATTCAATTTTTTTCCTAATAATGGACTCATTTTAGATCTTATCAAACTTATGAAGTTGGCCATTTCATTTAATAATTAGTTAAAATAATATGTAGGCTGAATTAATGAAAATAATTCCATTTTAATAATCCATCCAAAGATTTTTTTAACTCATCTTACAATGTATATAATCTTTTCTTATCAGGTCAAAAGTACATTTTAAACCTCATCGTTTGTGACATAATACAACCTGAACTTTAACGTTTTGAAGCGTTCAAATTGAATCATGACATTTTCAAAACGTTTAAAAAAGATACTAAATTGACAAAAAACTTGACGAGGTTAACTCACAGTTAGTTGAATATTAGGTCAATGCCGATATGACAATTTTTATATTTTTAAATAAAACGTAGACCTCAGTTTCATATAATTATTTTTTAAAATTAATCAAAAACTGAATCTCACGGTCACGTGATAGCGGGCCATTGTTTATATATTTGTTTATATATTTCAAAAAATAGATTCAACTTTTTACTAAAAAATAAAAAATAATGTCACACCAGTATTGGCGTGATGTTTAATAGACGGGGAGTTAATCCTCTCAAAATTTTTATCCACTTAAGAGTATTTTGAATATTTAAAAATGTTGGGGTTCAATTTGAATATTTCTAAAGATTACAGTTTGTTATATATTTTGTTGTAAATGTTGAAGTTAAAATTGCACTTTTAATCTTTTTTTATTAATATTAATCTTGTTTTGATTCTTATTTTATAAAATTCTAAATTCAAAAATATAAAGCAAGAAGAATTTTTACTTAATTTTTGAAATTTTATTAAAACTTAACACCATAAATTTTAATTAGATAATAAAATTATTATATTTTGATATATTATTTAATATTTTAATTTTATTTTTAATAATTGTATACTATCCTATGAAGATAGGCTAATTATAAATCATAAATTGTCTCCTAGGGTGGTCGAGTTGGTAGAGTAGAGAGATATAGGCCAAAAAGTCCTGTGTTCAAATCTCCTATATACACTCTTTCGATCGAGCCTGTTATACAAGACTTGCCTAGTACAGAGTACCCGATTGACGTGATTTATAAACTATTGTGTCAATCTGAAAATTTACTCAATCCACGTCAAAAAAATATTAGCTATGGATTCTTCCGTACCAAAAAAATAAATTAGAAATTACAAATTTATTTGGTAGAGAATAGAATTTAATCTATTAAGTGAATTTATATTAAAATATTAAAATCTTTTTCCATTGCCGAACAATTATGACCAAAGTACAAGGTACAGCCCAGCCCAACATTCCCGTCATGTCATGTCCCATAAATTTTCTCGAAAGCTATTAGCCATGAAAACATCGAAATCCAACCAAGATCTACTACTACTGGTCTACTACTGCTCGCTAACTGCAAGTGGGAAGGAAGGGAACAATGCACAAGAACATATGGCTACTCATGATAATCGCATTGTTCGCTCTATCAACTCTAATGGTGTTGTTCATGAGATCAGCATTCGACTCATGCCACTCCATGACAACAATTAGCGATCGTTTCGGTGAAGCAACCCAGGACACGCAAGTCCCGATTCGCTCTTCTTCCGTAAATGGCGGCCCAAACCCTCTCGCTTTCATGAAGTCAAAGCTCGTTCTTTTGGTCTCTCACGAGCTGTCACTTTCCGGTATACTGTAATTGGGATTCTGGGTTTTCTTTTGCTTTTGTTTTTCGTTTGTTTCCAGAGAACAGTTACATATGAGTGAGTTTTGGGAAAATATGAGTAGGTGGGCCTTTGTTGTTGATGGAGCTGGCGTTTTTGCTTAGAGGAGTTGGTTCGCAAGTCGTTTGGATCACTAACCAGAAACCTGTTGATCCTGATGAGGTCGTTTACAGTTTGGAGCGCAAATTGTTGGACAGAGGTGTACAGGTGATTTTCATTTTCATTCGATTTATGATTTTATAGATCAAATTAACTGAAAAGACAAAATCTATCATGAAAGATGAGAACTTTCTGTTAATGCAGTTCTATTATGATCATCTGAATTACCTGTTGTTGTTTGGTTTCTGACAGTTTCTTTATAGCGGGATTTGTACATTGTTAGGTCTTCTCTGCAAAAGGTCAGAAAGCTATTGAGACGGCTCTTAATGCTAATTTGGTGGTTTTGAATACTGCTGTTACTGGAAAGTGGCTTGATGGTGTATTGAAAGACAAAGTTGAGGAAGTTCTTCCAAAGGTTCTGTGGTGGATTCACGAAATGAGAGGGCATTATTTCAAGCTAGAGTATGTTAAGCACCTCCCTTTTGTTGCAGGTGCCATGATTGATTCGCATGCAACAACAGAATACTGGAAAAACAGGACCCAGCAGCAGTTAGGGTATGGTTCTTAGTTTTCTCTGGTTTAGAGGTTGATTTAGTTTTTGTTCCATCTAAGCTCATTGTTATAACCTTTTCATTTCCAGGATTAAGATGCCTAAAACGTATGTGGTACACCTTGGAAATAGCAAGGATTTAATGGAAGTGGCTGAAGACGGTGTCGCCAAGAGGGTTCTCCGTGAACATGTTCGTGAGTCTCTGGGAGTCCATGATGATGATATACTCTTTGCCATCATAAATAGTATGTTCTTCTTATCGTAGTTTTACTAGGCTATACAGTGCAATCTGTTGTAGAATGTTGCCACCTTACAAATCCAGCTTTTATAGAAGAGTTCTAGTTTTACGCTAATCATAGGTTTCATTCTAGTAAGTTCTAGGCGTTATTTTGATGCAGGTGTTTCACGCGGAAAGGGTCAGGATCTTTTCCTTCGTGCTTTTAAGGAGAGTCTGCAACTAATCCAAGAAAAGAAACTGCTGGTGCCATCAATTCATGCTGTAATTGTTGGAAGTGATGTGAATGCTCAAACAAAGTTTGAAATGGAGTTACGTAAGTTTGTTGTGGATAACAAGATTGAGGATCGTGTTCACTTCGTCAACAAAACTCTGACAGTGGCTCCATATTTGGCTTCTATTGATGTTCTTGTTCAGAACTCTCAGGTTCAAACTCTTGATTCAGTTTCCTGTTTGGAAATCAATAAACTGTCATATTTTGCTTGAAAATATATTCTACGAGAAAATGTGGGGCTATCTTTGTCTACCAATTAACAAAAAAGGTACTAAATTTTAGTTGAGAAGCAACATGAGTTTCCTTTTACTTTGATGGAGGAGTCTTCTGTGGAGAATCAAAAATATTCTTTTGTTCCATTTGAAGAGCGTTGTTGACATTGTGTTCTTAACAAACCTTCATGGCTTTCCCGTTTCACTCTTAACTCCAAGAAATCATGAGTAAAAAGATGATAACCTTGAGGCTAGGCTACTTTTCAAACACAACAGTATCAATTCATTGCTCGAAGACGTTTAGATTCAAACTTGGTAAGGACTGGACTTGTTATGTTATTCAGCAAACCATATTTGTCGAGATAGTTTAGGACTGGAAACTTGCATTTATTGAGGCTTAATCGACATCTTTTTCGCTTAACGTCTGTTATGGCACATATAGTGTGGTATTAAAGGAAATTAAATCAAGTTGATATTGTGAAAGTTCATTATTGGCTCTTAGACATCCTGGTTATATTTAGTGAAGTAACAAAGTTTGGCAACCGTCAGGGTCCTGCTATTCTCCCCGTTAGTTTCTTGCTACTGTAATCCATGCATCAAAGTTTTTCGTGCCTTGACTACCTTTGGAAGATTAGAACTTGTGATTTATGTGCAGGCCCGGGGGGAGTGCTTTGGAAGGATAACAATTGAAGCTATGGCATTTCAGCTTCCTGTATTGGTAAGCTATTCTGTATATAAAAAAGGCTCTTCTTGTTTGCTTCCATATAGACAATGAACTTTTCAAGCAACTAATTACATCGATAATGTCCTGCCTTCAAGTCAGAGATCTATTTACCCTACATTAATGTGTTTTCTTTTGATTCAATGGGAGCATTGACATGGGACTTGGATCATTTTATTTGGTCAATTCTTTGTGCTTCACCAAATATATCATTGCCTAGACTTGACTACTTGTTCAGGGCACTGCAACTTATTCCTCATATGCAGTAGAATTCTGTATCAGGTTTCTTCTTTATAGCTGAGAAAACGTGCAACATTTCAGGGCACAGCAGCTGGAGGAACAATGGAGATTGTAGTGAATGGAACAACAGGTCTGTTGCATCCTGCTGGGAAAGATGGAGTAACACCTCTTGCAAACAACATAGTGAGATTAGCCACACACGTTGAAAGAAGGCTTACAATGGGAAAGAAAGGGTATGAAAGAACCAAGGATAGATTCTTGGAACACCATATGTCCCAGAGGATTGCTGTGGTCTTGAAGGACGTATTGGAGTAGTCAGAGTCTTCAAAAACTCAATAGAATTTGACCCTTAAACCTCAGGCTTTTGTTAGATCCCTGTATCACAAGGAACTACTAGGCATAAAATGGGAGTTTTTGTTGCACTAGCCATTCTTTTTTTTATTTATAAAAACGCATTTGCCTAGGCTTGTAAATCTGACACTGAGGGAGAGAACAGATCCTGCTTGTAAATTCATTTTCTAATTCCAGGGCCCCATGTTCAAGCACTCAGGACAGGGTAGACATAACAAAACCAAGGCATTGCTTGAAGTGAATTAATTAAATTTCGAGTTGGGCCATGTTAGGGGTGGAAGATGAAAGCAAAATTATCAACACATCCATATTTTTTTCAATGAAAGAGCGTCTCTTTACAATCCTGACAATTACTTTCAACTTGGGTCTAATTCGTTTTCACAGTATGTCTAGCTTCTTTAGTGCAACTCCACTTTTGAAGCTTGTACTTCACCATTCTCACAATCTTGTAAAACCAGAAAGCACTCACCAGCTGCAGTCCCAGTGCTGTTGCCTGATCCAATTACATAATTATGTTCCTGATCCATAAAATTAACAACACAATTTTCATTAACTGAGGTCAAGTGAGTACCTTAATAATGAATGGATTTTGGGCAGTTAGAGTAACATAGGTAAGGTAAGGTCCTCCCACCATTCTCGCAAATGAGAATATAGCTGCAAATAAAATCTGTGTCACAGCAAAAGACCACATCAGAAACTTGTGGATTAATCTCCAGAATTTCACTTTCTCGACTTAGAAACAGGAGCTGCATAGAACTCACATCAGCTGCTAGATTAAGTTCAGTGTCTCTGTAACCAATTTCCTTGAGAAGTTCCCTTAAATGGAGGAAAGGACTCGAGAGCTCGGTTATCCATAAAGCTGCTACCATTTCTGATCCACACTGCAAGTAGTAATAGCTTCAGCTTGCAAACAAAAATTTTAAAGAAATCTAAATATGTCTGTAGATTATATCGGTCGTCAGTGAACTGATCTATATTATACGGACTAAGAAGTTGCAGATAAAAGTTTTCGAAGCTTCAGGTGGATAACAAATGAAAGGAGCAGAAGTTTTGAGAAATGGGTTACCTTCTGATAAGCAAGACCAGCTCCAATTCCCACAATGCTCACCAAATGGTGAACAGTGTTGTCCAGATTGAATCTCTTGTCGAAGAAGCAACACACCATGTCATATATCAGGTACGAAACACTCACTGCCAGTGCTCGCATCTTCTCAGGACACCAACAACTGTACTCAGATTTGTTCTCCAGCCACAGAGAGATTAAAACAAACCAAACCCAGTGGAAATCTAACTACGTACCTGACTTGGTGAAGATTTGGAAGCCAAAGGACAAACTGGGCACCTCCAATCTTGGACAGATAGAGTAGCCAACGTCACTGCCACAGTCGCATGAACTGTAGACACTAGACGATTACAGAACTCGAAACTACGTTTAGGTAACAGTTTCCTGAACAACAAGAACAACGTTGTCCAGGAAACAACTCCATATACAATGATGTCAACCACAAACTTCTCCATTTTCTTGCAATTCCAGACCTCAGACAGACCAAAACAAAACCCTTTTGAGGGTGACGATTAAGTACCACAAAATCACCCTTCCCTGCAAAATGCTAAGCATGTGGAAGGTATATTCTGGTTGTGAAGCACTTGTTACATTAAATACTAAGGAAGCTGGTTCTTGTGTTTAGTAGTTGAGTTTCGTTAAATCTATTCTATGGATGTTAGGTGGAGGTTGGGCGACATTGCCTTCTACCTCATTTACTAATAATAATTGATGTGACTGCTAAAATATATTGATTGATTTGGTGTTCTAATTCTTCTGTATCATACTAATCTAAATTAGGTTGGTTTTGTTTAGTCTTTTCGTAAGAGCAAGTTTTCGTGTCTTCTTCACAAAGTCTTAACAAAATATGCATATATGGATGATTTAAGGATACATGGATAAAATAATTAGGGATGACAATAAGGACTAGGTCGGGCTCGAGTTGACTGAATATTCGACCCAATTTTTTTGAAAATTTTGAGTCAGGCCGAAAGCCAACAAGTAATAGAAAATAACTTTGTTGTGTCAAAAAAATGACATATTTTGACATTTTAATCCAAAAAAGCAATTCAAGTCAGGTCAAGATAGGTCAAACTCGGGCCTACATCAAGGGGCGAGCCAAAACTAGGCTTGTCACATTTTTATCCGTAAAGATGATATTTAGTAAAAAGTTAAGGATATAAGTTTTTTTAATTCTTTTAGTTTTTATGAGTTAATACTTTTTAAAAAATTTTATGTATCTAATTATTTTAATACTTAAAATTAATAAAAATAATATAAATTGATTTGGAATTAAAAATCAGTCATAATCTATTATGGATTTGGGCTAGAATTGGGCTTGAATTTGAACCATTAAATGAACTAAAAGCCCACTTCAGCTCAGCCCAAATCATTCCGATGCCGAATTACAGTGAATCCATAGCCCATACCCTTCATACAGCTTCATCGATGGTGATATGCCAAATTCCCGCGATTCAACTTCGAACCCCTCGGTTTCCGACAAATTCGGCTCTTACAAGGGACCGAAACCAAACGCCTAAGTGTTTAGATTGTACGAAATTAAACAATCCGGAGCCAACATGTCGGAATCGGATGTTCATTGTTGGGATGGGTTACGTCGGCCAATTCTTTGCTCAAAGTCTTCGAAAGGAAGAAGACTGGTGATTTTCTAACTTTTACTTAATGTAGTTCTTAAATTTTTTCCTAATTTTTCTCTACGAAATTGATGTTTTTCTAGTTAATTGATCCATGATTGAATGATTTAACTATAAGGTCGGTGTTTGGGACTTGCACAAGCTTGACGAAGAAGAAGGAACTTGAAGAAAAAGGATTTGATGTTTGCCTCTTCGATGCAAATGAGCCCAAGTCAGCAGCTTTACTTGCACTGAACTACTTATAACGGTTTGTAATAATCAAAATTGCGTTTCTTCTACCATGAAGATGCTGAATTCTACCTGTCTCCATTGGCAGATTGGGCCCTTTGAGTTTGTTGAAATCTTATACACACCTCCTTGTGTCTGTGCCTCCTGTTGTGGGTGTTGGCGATCCGGTAGTGGTTGCTTTCCCTGTTAATTTTTGTGTTTACTTAAATGTTTGCTCACTGAGTTCTGTATCTTCATCTGCTTCTGTTTCAGATTCTTAGGCATGAGGAACTTTTGAGAGGTGTTCTAATGGATGCAAGTATTCAGTGGATTGGTTATCTTTCTTCTACCAGTACGTATGGTTTTAGCCATTGTTAAATTATAATGGTTTATTAACTTGTTACCTAGAACCCCTTCAATGCCTTTTCAACCAATTCCAGTGAAATTGCCAAGCTTAGGTGTTTTGAGGACTAAGTTATTGCTATTCATTATGCAAAGTGACAAGTTTGGTTTTAAAAAAAATTCTTAATTCACATTTGAATTCATATCTTTTACTCCTCAGTTGTTATTAATGATCTTCTGGCACTGTTTCTTGTGAGTAGGTGTTTATGGTGCTTGGGGTGGTGCCTGGGTGGACGAGGAGTAAGTACATTTTGGATGATACTTATGATGTTACAGACAGACATCAGACAGATGTAGTTAAATCCTTAAATTTGTTGCAGTTGCGAAACACGTCCGACAAGTGATGTGGCTAAGTCAAGGTTAGCTGCTGAAGAGGGATGGGTGAGCTTGGGTCATGGTGTTGGGATCTCTACGCAAGTATTTAGACTTGGAGGAATTTATGGCCCTGGTCGAAGGTTAGTGCCGACTTCTATTCTCGTGTGTTAAAATCTTTTCAGATTTGCACTTTCTGCTAAATTTTCCGGTCCTTCAATTGGCATTAGCTTGATGCTTATCTGTCTGGAACTTTTGTCTGCAAGAACTAAGTTTCAAGCAAAATTTGGCAGTGCAGTAGACACTATAATCAAGCAAAAACCTTGGTCCAACGGTCAGAAATTGCGGACATCCAGGCAATACACGTCTAGGATTCACGTTGAGGACATTTGCCAAGCACTCAGGGCTAGCATCCAGATACCGGGATCCGGGTATGCTTTTGCTGGAACCCCATTTTGTTTCAAACATAATTCACCGATTGTTCGATTTATCACTATCATAGTAATGTCCTTTCTAGTGGAAACGAAATTACGGTACCTAGAAAGTTGGTATGTATGAAATCGGCTTGAATTTCCTATTTCAGAAGAACTTACAATATTGTGGATGATGATCCGGCACCACGTGAGGAGGTATTTGCGTTTGCAGAGGAGTTGATTCAGAAGAAATGGCCAGGCATGGGAAAGCAAAGCACATCCTGTCAAATATCTGAATATTCTGCTGAGAAGATCTCAAGCGGCGACAAACGGGTTTCCAATGCACGTATGAAAAGAGAGTTAGGAGTGAAGCTGCTTTACCCAAGTTACAGATCAGGATTGCTGAGCATTATTGATCAAATGGAAAACCCATTTCAATGATCTCGATCAGGTTACTGACCAAATTTAGACACAATAACTGGATAGCTTGTGAAACGTGATATTATGTACACAAATATATTAACGACAGGGCCTGAGATTGGATTCTAATGTGAGTTATCCTGGAATCAATGCATGCTTTTGTACCAGAAATAGTGGATTATGTTCCTGAAGCTGTATTGTCAATAGTAGCAGCACATGAACTGATGGCTTTAACAACGGATGGATCAAATTATACTTAACCTAGAACTTTGCCTGGAAGAGAGGGCTACCTGAGGTTGTTTCTTTTCTTTCTTTCCTCATCTTTCCCTTCTATTAGACAAAATGCGAAGGTTGTGTGGAAAGTGATGCGAAGTCCGCTTGCACTAGAAGAACAGATAAGAAATCTGCGTAAGTTTGAAAACATAGAATAGATTTTCAGATGAACTACTGAAACCCGGGTATTGCCACTAGGATAATCAAGCTTTAAGAAATTTCACATCCAACTAATAAAAGTGTCAATCTTTGTGATGTCTTGCCCAAAACCCTCTTTTCCTTGAGGTACCTTTCTCTGCAAAGGATCTACTCCATCTGGAACCAAATGAGAAGTGCTTTCTCAAGAATGGCTTTACAGAGGACCTCCCTGCACTTGAACTAGATTCCAGTTTTGGTGAGCCTCCGTCTCTTGTGCTATTCTTTTCTGGATAAAAATCATCAGAATCACTGTCAATAGAACTGTCAACGACCCGGTTTCTTGAAATTTTATGAAACTTTGCTTTTAGGTCAGCTTCAGTTCTCAAAGCCCTCTTGGACATCTTTAACACCTGTTTCTCTCCTCCTGTGCACACTGGGCAAGATGGATCATATTTGTCTATCTCCGGAGTCATCATTTCAAGGCACTCAGCATGGTATGCATGACCACATACAAGCACAGAAACCACAGGGTTCTGCCACCAAGATTTCTCATTCAATGACTTTGAGCAAGCTGCACAATTGCGCAGATCTGGGGAGGGAGAACATGAGAATCTGCTGCTTCCACCACCTATCTTGCCCAAGCCAAAGCTAAAGCGTTCACTGTCAAAAGACCACCTCTCTCTTTGAGAAGACGCCACAAGTTCAGAAAAGGTTTGCATTGACCAACAATCAGAAGAACCCCCATGGGAACCCATCACTAGATTATGGCTAACAAGGGAGGGTCCAAGTGACGATCTTCCTTCAGATAATGAGTAATTATTTGGTGACTTCAATCCTAGAATTCGACTATCAGAGATCTGCCTGAATAGTCGATGTCCAGGAGAACGTCGAGGCCATCTCGACGGGGTTGTGTAGGGATGAAGCAGATGACCATGGGTAGAATCAGCAACAGGAGTTAGAAATGGAGAATGAATGGTGTAAGAAAGCTTTGATGAAGATAATTCAGTGGCATCAAGCGATTCTGCCAAGCTCTTTACCTGAGATAGTGTTTCAGAGAGAGAGTTATTCAGCACAGAAAATAAAAAGCCTAAGCAGGGGAGAGGGAAGGCAGGAATTGAACTGGTCAAAACTTACCTCTACAGTGTTATTGCTTCTCAAAGATACATCTGCATCAAGAATGTTAAGAATGATTAAGTACCCCACACAAAAGGTTTGAACAAAGCTGCAAAATTTAATCCTTATCACAATGCACAACAAAATGATATGAAGCAAAAATTTAAAATGCAAAGGTCCTTCAGTGCTTCGTTGCACAAATTTGTTAGTGATGGTTAACTGAGCAAAGCAATTAAAACTCTGAAAAGCAGACTTGTCTCATGAGAATTATAATAGGAATATTTGTGCAGTAGTCTTGGAGTTCATATCCTTCAGTTAGTAAGGTAGTGCCTACAAATAGTATTCTCTGGACCAAAGCTAATCAGATGACCATGTTTTGACGAACAATTGCACTGCTAAGCAGGAATTTTTACACCAAAATTAAGCATTAATTAGAAGCTAAATTTTCAGACTATGCTAATGATTACATCTAAAAGGCTAAGGTCATTTTTTGAAGCAGCAAGAAGTACACTTCTGGCAGAGACAGCAACCACAATGCATTGGCCAGAAGTATATAATAGAAACTACTAAAGAGTATCGTGCACTGCTTAAGAAAGTGATGAATGTGACTTGTAAACCTGCAGAACAAAATAGATTAAGAATGCCAAGGAAATGATCATATGATATCATCATATGATCCCAACAATTTTCCTAGATATCATCATATGATCCCAACAATTTTCCTACGTTAACATAGTAATTCTGGGCATACCATAGCCTGAAAACAGATGCCAAAGAATTATATGACACACTATAACCTGTAATACTTCAGATTTTATTGTTATTATATTGTCTCGTGGATGAGAACCTATTCTGCTTTACTTGGAACAATTTAATGAACCTGAATATAGAATCAAATATCTCAAGTCATGTTTTCCTTCTGAATAAAAGGCAGCCACTAGCTTCTAAAACAAGTTGAGAAAATAACTGGTCGTTGGGGGTGGACAGAGGACAGAAGATCAAGGGTAGCTTTAGTATCATATACAAATGAGATCATATAATGTACCTGAAGATTGATTAGTTAAGTTCAGACTTATTCCTTGATGGACTGGTGATTTCACAGAGAAAGGAGTTCCAAAACTGTCATGCAGACTTCCCTCGTCAAAATGATTATCCTGATCAGAACCTACTAGCTCTTTGATCTCTGCACTAAGATATCTGCTGTTCTGACGAGAAGTTTGGTATGAAGCAACCTCAACCTCACCAGCCACACGTCTTCGATTTTCCCAACGGAAGCTCCATGATGGAGAACATCTGGCATTCCTGTTCAAAGTGTTACTTTCACTACTAATGATGAAGTCTTTATCTTTTGCCGCCTTACAGCAAGCTGACCCCATGAGTATTCGGATGCAAGGACGATCTAAGCGCAGAGACAAGCTAACTCAAGCAAAGAAAGGGCGTAAGAGATCTAGAGATCCCTGTAAGAGAATAATAATAAGCTGGTTTATCAGAATTGGTTAATCATATAGAAATTGAACATGAATAGAAGACGAATACATAATGAATATCCCAATATGTCCCAACATATAATGAAAACCAATCTCAGATCACATCTCTACATGACGTTTTGCAATTCCTTATCATCCAGAAGGGAAGGAAACAACACATAACATTAAAGAGCGCAAAATGCAGGGAGACAAGAGAATTTGATGGCTCATTAAATATGAAAATTCGACCAACAAGGCGCCCTTCCCTCTTACCCCAACCCACCCCCAAAAGTATCCCCATATACTCACAAAACCTTGGAAGCAAATGAGTTCACCATGCAGAAAAGAAATGAAGAACAACAATGGATTTATATCCATAAAAGAATCTCTGCCATCTATGACAAGGCCAAAAAATCACTTTGTAATAAAATAAGATCGTAAAGGATTAAAAGCACAAAAAACAAATGCTTCCATACTTCAATAGAATGCTACATGACAAGGCAAAACAATAATAACCCCATTATGGGCAGAGAAAATTGCGGAATGAGACGAAAGCCTGTACCCCTAATATTCTTCATACAGATTTCCAACAACTAGGTCGTAACCAATAAGCCTGAAGCTTATTCTAAATCTCCGACAGATTCGATTTCACTATCGTTCGAGTAACACTTGGAAATAGATATGACCTAGATGCCCTAGTGAGTGTTTTAATCCCACATTCCTCAACTGACGAAAAACTTCAGTACTTCCAAATCATCAAAAGTGGCTTTCATGATCATAATTTACAAATACTATTCACAGGTCCATACAGTAAGTCTTCGTACACGCAAATGAATTTCACGTTTTGAACAATTTAACACTCGTACTTTTCGACATACAGACGCATGCTTTAAAAAAGAAGCGTACGGGTCGTAATACACCCAAATAAAAAACAGGAATTAGTGCGCAACAAATCATAAATGAATATTCCAAGATCCAAATCATATAGAAACTAGGGTTTGTGGAAGTGTATCTTCACCAAACCAAAAAAAAAGAAGCTGAAAGCAAAAATTAAAAAAAAAACACTTCAAAGTTCAAATCTAAAAAAAAAGAGGTCTCACCGGAATAGGATTCACCAGAGCCAAACGAGAAGTTACAGAGAAAGCTTTTGTTCCGTTCTTCAAATGAAGCGGACATGAGAGAAAGAGAGAGAAGAGAGCGAGTGAGTTACACAGAGCGAGAGAGAGAGAGAGAGAGATGCTAAAAAGAAGCAAAGAGGAGGCTTTGTATGCGACGCGAGGGACTGTAACGGCGTGGAGGACGGAGTTGGGGGTTCTGTTTGGTAAGGCGGCAAAGAGGAGGGGGCGATCGTTATAACGGCGTTAGAAAAGGTGAAGCAAAGGTGGATGAAGTGAGGAGTGAATGAACGTGAGCAACAAATAATAATTTATTAATCAAACAACAAAATTTTAATTAAATAATTATTAGCGAAGCCCACATGGGGAATTGTGCGCTCCTCTCTTCCTATGATGATGTTGTCTTTTGCTTTTTCTGTCTTTTTTACTTTCCAGCTTCTCCTTTTTTTGTCCTTTTTCCTTTAGTTTCTTACTCTTTAATTTGTATGATATTTGCTTTTTACCCTAATTTTAAATAGAGATGTCAATAGGCTCAGTCGAGTCTAAGGTTATAGTAGCCGTGATTCGATAGGTCAAGATGAGTCTGCATGTGGCCCGATTCGTTCATAAGCTGGCCAGCTCTTGACTAGGTTTATAACTTGACAGGTCAAGGGTAGGTCGGATCGAGCCGGTTTGTTATGTATTTTTTAAAATAAAAAATCTCTAAAACGGCGTCGTTTTTTGTTTTGGAAGTAACCGCAGGCCAACCTAGGCCCACGGCCCTTCGACACATGGCTTACTTGGGACTGGGTTAGGTCGATTTTGACATTATTAGCTCTAAAAATGTAAAACATCGAGTAAAAAGCAAACAATATGACAATTTAGTCCAGTTTAATGTCACAAAATTTCAATTTCATCTTTCAAAATTAAAAAACTTATTCAAAGTTTAAAAACAATAAACACATGAGAAATAAGTTTTTGAAATTAATAAATACATAAAAACAAATGAAATTGAAGGTTGGATTGTTCAAGCTCAAGCTCAATTAAGACTCAACAATTATAAGTAAAATGATATCATTTTTATATTTTTAATTAAAAATAAAAAAATTTATGCTGAGTTGATTTGGACTCAAACTCGAGCGAGTTGCATCTAACTCCGTCAGGTTCAAGCTTGGATCTGATTGAGTCTCGGACAGATCCGGGCCACAGCAAAAGTCCTGGTCTGGGCCCAGCTCATCTCATTTTTAATTATTGGCTATTTATGTTTCATTACCTCGAAAGTGGGACACAGACCCATTAGAGCTGGGCTCGAGGGAGAAGACAACATAAGATTGGCCCAACATTCTCGTAGCCGAAACACATGCAGGACCAAGTTTGTGGTCGCAGAAAACCGTACAGAGCTCACTCAAGTCAGCAGCTTATGTGATCTTAAAGGTTTGATTTTTTTATTCAAGGTAAGTCCTTTCCCCTCATGTCTGCCCAATTCAGTAATATAGTTTTCTTATGTGTTTTTATGGGTAAGTGAAGATTACCTTTCATGGGTTTAATCTGTAGGCCGAGAAGATTGGGTTCGAGAGACATGAGCGGCGATCTTCTTAATGTATATTGGGATTAACCTAAATGGTATACTGCATATTATATGTCTATCCACGTTTTGGAGACCATATCTATCATATGCATGCAAATTCTGGAATTGTATTGCTGATCTGTTTTGACGATCTTTACTGAGTTATTTGCAATTTTGATGATTAAGAAGACGGATTTGGCAATGATTTTGCTGCTCAATGGTGATACTGCGATTCTCCTTCTTTTGCAGAATTAGTTTTAGTCGATCCGTTAATCTTCAACTAAGATTTGGTTATTCTAGCATTCGTTTCAGCTTTCTGAGTGGCAATGTTGGAGTTGTTTCTCCAATCATTTTTTATTCATGTTGTTTGAATGGCTGTGTTCCAGGCATGTGTCAAACTGCCAAGTGACTTCGAATAGCTGCATGACGAAAATTGGTGTGCTTTAACAAGTGCCGGGGGATGTAAAGACAGGCGTTGTTGCGTGGTTTCAGGCCATACTGTTAGACAATTTTAGCCCCAAAGGACAATTTTGTCATTGTCTCCAATTTTGGACAGTTATTAATTGTGATTTTGTTTTTAAATAAATTACCGGTTAAGGAAC
>JAOSBN010000002.1:1154988-1176016 GCA_027563595.1 Erythroxylum suave | reverse complement strand
AAATTAAAATAAGAAAATATAAATAAAATAAATTTAGTAAATAAAATATTTCATAAAAATATATTATTAGTCATATTTATTAAAATATAATGAAAATAATACTTGTAATGAAGATTATTTAATGGAAAATAAAATTTTTACTATATAAGCAGTTTTCTACCACAACTCTCTTTCTGTTTATTGATTTTTGTAGTAGTATCGCACTTTTCTTCAACCTCTAGTTGTTCACTGTAGATCTAAACATGTGACTGCGTTTGAAAACTGTGGTGAATAAGTACTTATCCCCATCGCAATGCAGATCTAAACATAACTTTATTTTGTTCCAATCTTATTTTATTAAAACTTATCTATTCATTTACGTAAATATATGAATGATATTTAATGAATCATAATCAAAATGAAAGATCTAATCCTATGATAATGTTGAAAGGTTCCGACAAAGATCGGACTATCACTTCGTTTCCTTAATGTTACCAATGAAATTTGAACATCTTGTCTATTTTCTAAATCGTTAATTTTTAAATAATTTTATTTTATAAGAATAAGACTATGTATTATCAGAACTTTTTAGACTACATTTTAATGCCAAATTCAAAGCAGAGTGGGTGTGATGATTAGGATGATATTTATTACTTAAAAGAGTAAAATAGAATGAGAAAATAAACATTAGTATAAGGTATTAAGGTCCTTAATCCAATATAGTTTCTTCTTCGTGATAGCCATTTGGTTCTTGGTCCAAGAGTTCCATCATGTAATACTCAAACCTTTCGACCAAACTCTCAGGCACTGAAACCAGAACTCTAACAGCATCAAAATCACCAACAACCGGTAAAAACAAGCAGTAAATATCACTCGTTAAAGGACCCATCTGCAATGGCTTCCCTTCTCCAAAATCCAAATCCTCCAAACCCAGCTTGGACCATTGTGATATCACCAAACTCATTGAAAGGTCAGTTCTTAGAGTTTTATCTTCCAACAAATCAACCAGCGATCTCACGTACTCGTCCGTTAGACATGATTTGGCTCGCTGCACCAACTTCACGGTCTCATGCAAGTTACTGTCCACCAAATCCTTGACAATTGACTCCGCACATCCCAGTACAAACCCATTACCGTAATATCCCTCCGGGATTTCTGGGACCAGTTTCTTTCTAACGTTGACGGAGAAGAGTAACTTCGCGTTCCGACAATCACCGGGGTCGAGTGTTCGAACCCAGGAGCGCCAAGTGTGGGAGGCCAGTGTTTCAAAGGTGGTGCACTTCAACGACGGGACGCACTGCCTTTTGAGGTGTAGGATATCGGGGGTGGTGAAGGTTAAGGAGACGGGAACCAGTGGTTGAGACCGTAAATATTGGACGATATGGTCATTGTCACTGGGGGTGTTTCTGGCAAAATGAGCGTGAGCGAAGTTTACCTGCGGGGGATTTCGTGCTCTTAACACGTGGCGGGAATGGAATGGTCTGATTGGCAGATCCTGATTGGGCATGGTTGAGAGGTGGGCCCACGCATGTAAGAACTGCGACGTGCCTATGCCGTCACACAGACAGTGATTGATGGCGGTGCAGAGTATCATTCCTCCGCACCGGAGTTTCGTTACCTGCCAAATTAGATTGTTCATTTTTTTAACCTAAAAATAATTTAAAAAAACACTTTGGATTCCTAGACAGACAGAGACTGGCAAACGACGTCGTGGGCACTTCCTGAGCCTAGTGTCCCATTATGAATCTGTTGCATTGGCAGTGTCACTCTCGCTGATGTGTATGATTGAAAAAGAAAGATCAAACTGAAAAGCTTGGAACTACATGAATCTACAGTTGGATATGTTAGATGGCATTGGCGCACTATGGTTATTGGGAATCTCCACAGTTTCAAAGAATTTGGTATAGTATGTGTTCAACTGTGCATCAACAGATATACCAGTTAATCAAACCACAAGTCAATCAATTAATTATGGCAAGGAACCAATTCTACTTCTTGTTTTATGCACATAGAGTGAGTGATGGGAGAGCAGCATGAAGACAGAACATTTAACAGAAAGAAAGCTCTTAATTGGCTCTGAGAAGAATAAGAGAAATCGTACCTGAACTACGAGGGGAGGTATGTCCAGGAAACTCTGAGCTTCTACTCTGCATAGAAACTTTCTCCAGGACCTGTTTGGTTTACTAGAAAGTTCAAGGAGTTCTTCAGCGGTGATATCCATGAAAGCTTCAGCAAAGATAGCTCCTTCCCCGTTACAATTAATTTCAAGCTTTTGATCATCTTCTATGCTCGTTCTCAACCTTCCAGCTAACGGATAGTACTCCACAAGAACGTTAGACAGTGAAAACTTCAAGATATCTGGGCTCACGGACTTCTTATAAACATAGAGATATTTAATGGAGAACCTGAGGAAATTTTGGTCATCAAGATTGGATAGATAGAGAGAATGCTTTGGAGTTGGTTTACTTGGGGGAATTAAGACTGGTTTGTTTTGATAACAACAATCTGGTAGCTCTCGTGACATACTTCTCTCCCGAGCTTTTGCTCTGCAAACGTTTCTTTTCCTCTTTCAAGCACAACTTTTGTTGTCAGAACCTGTACAGACGGTTTGGCTAGAGACACTGATTAAAGAGAAGCTAAGAGACACATAGATGCTACGTAGGCAATAGGAACAGACATCTATGGATGGATATGGCAGAGTACGATCAGATTCCTTTTACGAACGAGCCTCAGGAGAGTGAGTGCAAATGGTACGCCTTTTATAGGCTCACCTTCTCATAACAAGCATCTTTTCCGTACACATTTTTCATTTTCCTGTCTGAAATAGACCGATTAAATTTACTCCATAACGTGTCTAAAAATGTATAAAAATAGAGAAACAAATGCCTAAATAGTCGTAAATAACCATAAATACGGCGTGCATGGTATTTTTCTTAATTGATTGCCATAAAATTACAAGATGCTCAACCTCTTAAATTTTTTTTTTAGTGGTATCATATATAGTCGTTATCTTTTGAATGTGCACTGAATAAATTTTCAGATTGACGCAGTAGTCTATAAATTACATCAACTAGATACTGCACTAGGCAAGTTTTATACGACAAGTTTAATTGAGAGACTATAAGTAGAAGATTCGAACACAAAATCTTTTGACTCCATATCCTCCTACTCCACCAACTCGACTACCCCTTAGGGCATAAAATTAAATCATGCTCAAGCTCTTATACCAACTAATGATGAGATGGAGTATACATAGATATTTCCATTTTCTTCTTTGACAATTTGTCACCAAAAGGAGCAAGGTAAACTTTTCTACTTACACAAATACATGTTAGATTTAGAAGGATGCAAACATGAGGAATGATTCAGTTTTCAACTGCTATGCTGAAAGATTTATTATCCTAAAGAGGTTAAAGGTATTTTCGTCGGGATCAGATCTTCTGTTTCGTATTCTTGTCGGGATCAAATCTTCTGTTTCGATTATAATTTTCTTATCATATTCTATTAAGTCTCATCTATATATTTTTATAGACCTTACATAAATGTCTAAATAAAATTTAATGAAACAAAATTAAAACAAAATAATTGGAATAAAAGATTCGAGGAGATTCGCACCACAGGTGTAGAGGACATATTAAAGAAAATTTCGTGCTTGAGAGGTTGAGAGGCCAAATCATCAGTCGCCAGTTGATCAATATAATAATAATAGATATCATTATGTCTGATCTTGAGTAGTTTTGTTTTGTAGTTGTGACCTAAAAATGAGGTGAAGACACGGTCCACATACTTTTTCCTACCATTTCCCTTTTTCTTCCACCAATCTTGAGCTGCAGAACAGTTTAAACGATGATTTGAACCTTAGTGTCTCCTCTATCCTCTATTTTTCTTCAGAATAATGTGTCCTGTTGACAATCATAAACATTGCTCAACAACAGTCTAATTCAGCCAAAACTCTTAAATTGACAGGCCAGGATTCCCGGACGCTGCGAGCTTTAATCATGTCGACAAAGGCGGAAGTGATGGCAAACCAATACAATCTAGAATGGATTCTATCGATTCACTTCCCAAGTAAAAGCTTAAGGAGGAGCGCATGGTTAATTCCTTCCTAGCTTTATCTATAGCCGCCTCTCTTCATTGATTTGGACTTTCCCCTTTTTAAATTACATCTTTAGGGGCTATTTTTCGGTTGAAGGAATAATGCTTATTCATGATCTGTGATCTAAAGCCATGGCTGATTTTCAGTTTCAAGAAGCTTTAGTTGGTTGAGAAATGATTAAGCATGATTCCCCTTGTCTTGACAAAGTAGTCAAAATGAAGCACTAAAGCTGCCTATCAACACCCAGAAAAGGTAAATAAACTTTGACATTCTAAGCAACCGAACTAGCATCAAGTTCTCCAAAACAATGACTTCTAAATATTTAACGTCAATTTAACAAAAGCGAGAAAAGGTATGGAAAACCTAGTGGTGTTTCTTTCAAGTAAAGCTAGAAAAGTTATGGAAAACCTAGTGGTGTTTCTTTCAAGTAAAGCTAGAAAAAGTATGGAAAACCTAGTGGTGTTTCTTTCAAGTTTCTGCTTACTAAATGAAGGATACATTCCTTTAGGACTTGAAGAATCTACTTAGCTTACGAGCATTTTGTTCTTCGCTTTTAGGATAACAAGATATATCGTGTATTGTCTATGTTGATTATTGCTTTTTGACCAAGGAAAAGTGGAATCAAGTTCTTGTCAACCTCATCTTAATGGTACACATACACGCCCTACCCAGCAGAGCATTAGGTGAGATTCTCCAGAAACTCTAATGTATTCATCTGGAGATTGCAGCATTTTGGATTCACCACGCGCTCAACTGGGAACATTAACATTTAACAGTGGGCTCACCTCGTCAACCAGCAATATCACATGACTGCATGCAAATCTGCAAGCATAATCTTATTAAACAGAGTGACATATAAGCAAGAATTAATTACATGCAAGTCGGCATGACGGATGATACCTTAGTCAGTAAGTCTTACTATGATGACATGATAAGTGAGGATTAAGCATATAATTACAAGATACCAAACTATTATTGCAACCATTATTTGAGTAAGAAAAAGAAAAGGAGAAAGACGATTCAAGTTAGATAATAGAGGCCCAGAGAGGGTCAGCTATAGCTCACCAAGTCCTGAAATTTGTTTTTCACCGATTCCAACTGATTGCAGTTGTACTGGAATAGGAAAAGGGGCAGAACCAGAAATAAGGGGGTACAGTCACAATCATAAAACATAGGAGTTTGCTAGTGTGACGTATCTCACCCATCTATACGGATCAGAGGTTGACGATTTCTTTGCTATTTGCAAATATTTTACCTGTAGCAGGAAATCGCAGAAAAGGGCAATGGGTGTTTCAATATGATTCAAGGGTGGACGTGACAACATTGATCCACAAAATGCACCACCACATGGATGCTCGAAATCGTCAGCCCAAAGAATCTAAAAGCCAAAGTACTATGATCCCCAAGGAAGGGAGTGTGAATAAGCGGGACGTTAAAACAATTCGAACAGGGTAAGCTGCTGGTCATCACAGTTAAGCTCTTATTGTCTTTTTTCTCCTCTCATATGAAAATTTGCACTTGTCATCAGTCGTCATGATTTTTAGAAGAGAATAAATTCTCATAACTATGCTTTTCATGTTACCTGAAGCCCTGACACATTATGCATTGGAATGGTAAAGGTCATGTTAATTGGTCCAGCGTCCTTGGAGACATTTCCTGCATCAAAGGAACAGATTTACACTTCCCAGCTTACGATATGAAATTTTATTAAATGGAACAAAATGAAAATCTTTTAACATGCATCTCATGTGAGAATGTAAGCCTTGCATGAAGTGTGTGTTCAGATCCTCCAACAATCTAACATTTATAAGTTCTTATGAGCAAGATTGATAATCCGAGCAATTACCTACTGGAACAAGAAGCCAAGGGAGAATTCCTGCAATACTATATGGCCTATATTTAAGAGTGTACCACGGGTAAATTTGTTACCTTCTTCAACCCCCAAACAACTCTCTTACTTGATTCCTTAAAGTCTCTCAACTGTTCCAGGCTCCAATTCAAAACTAACCCTGAAAGCATATATATACCACATTTTCAAGAAGATTTGCATATGCTCGTAAACAGAATCTTAGCAATTCAGTGAATTTTCATGCATCTTTATTTGTTAAAAGAGAAAAAGAAAAGGGGGGAGTTCATAAAAGCAGTGAAAATTTAGGCATAATTACAAAAGCAAAACGTTCTGGTATTAGCTTTCCCGTTTCTGCTTTTCCATGGTGAGACATTTTTACTTATTCTCTCTTGTCTTATCTGATATCCATCAGAATATGCCTTCTTCTTCCCACCAGTTGAAGTCAGCTTCCTGTCTAACTCTTCAAACGATCCAACTTATCAGTTTTTGCACATAGAATATATGTGCCCATGAAATAATTGTCCAAGATCCATGTTGGCAAGCCAAAAGACAACTAAAAAAACCATTTCTGCAAACTTCTTGTCCTTGTCATTCTTCATCTAAAGAGCGCAGTCAAAAGTGAAACAAGCAAACAAGAAGACAAAAGAATTACTTAAGTTCATTAGCCAATTGTCTCCTAGACTGAAATCTTGGTTTTTCCTCAAGACAAAAGGGTTATATTTTTAATAGAAACACCTGTTAATTTATGGTGGCACTGGAATCTCCACAAGCACATTGTTTGCAGTAATAGCAGAGGAGAAATCAGCTCGCACTTTGACAATCAGTTCAGCCTGAGAGAACCTACTGAAGTTAACAATAGACAGGATATGAGACCCTTAAGGCTTATACTCACCTTAAAAGGTCCTGCATCTTCAATCCGAGCTTTAATGCGAAAAGGTGGCTTGAATGCCTTGGGTATACGGTAGTTCATAACATGAAGTTCACCTTCAGGTGCCACCTATCAAAATTATCCTCCATAACTTTAAAAATATAAGTAAAAGCATGTGAGACTTACATGATTCACATTACATTTATACTAACCATAGTCAAAGTACTATCTCCATCAAAACTGTCGAGATGTACTAGTTCATGGAAATTACAATCATCCAGAATCACTCCACCTGATCGAGGTGCACTGTAATCTGTGGCAAGAAGAACCAAATAAGTATTATACAAGGAAAATGAAATGACTTGAAAATATGCCCAATATTATGCACTGCAGCAAAGGTGGCAAAGAATTCCTCAAGAAAGAATAATAAAATTGAAAATTGTAAGGGGAACATAGCAGACATTTGTTTGTCCTAGAGTTCAAAATGACAAGTTTAGACTTGTAAAACTCAAATTTCATGAACATACTGATCACATTTTCCTAATGTATGATGCAAGAGCCATCAAACTAATAGGATACTACGTTATGCAAAAGAACCACACAATTCAATTAACTCTTGTAGTATTACAGAAAAGGGAATTTTCATAAAATGGTAGCAGCCTTTTAAGAGGACTGCAGCTCTCCTTAACAACAACCAAATTTACATGTCTTTCTCACTCTTAGCGACAGCCTATATGTACCTTTTCCAGATTTGAAAGTCACGGCATAACAAACATAACAAAATAACAATAACTTAGTGAAAGGAAAAGATAACAAAATGTCATATGTTCGCTCTAGGATCAGCCAACTTTTCCCTCATTCATGGGCCTTCTTTTCCTAGGATACGTGAGTTGAATCGGAGGTCTATCCCAAACATATGAAGAGGAAAAGGCATCCAAAGATCCAAAACCATTTCTACTACCAAACTAGCATAAATTGATGCTTCACCTCTTCCTACGCTCAAATTATTATTTGGAGCCAGCCGGATTTCTGGATTGCCTCCAAGATAGCTTTTCATTTGAATTGTTCCATCAATTTCAGAAATGAGTATGTATCCCTGTGTGATCAAAGTTTCTCCACACATTACTATGGAAAAAATAAGATAAATGAAATGAGAAGAAAATAGTAAACGTGATGTCTTATGGAGGTAACACTCACACTAGAGCTGAATGTGACACTTATTTTCTCAATTACATCCACAAAGATTTCTTCTCTCTTCCCGCCCGGCTCCTTAGAAACAATAGATTTCATGACCGCTGTTTCTGGCATCCTTCTGGCCCCTTGCTGATTGTGGATTTAAAAAGGTAATTAAACTCACCTTTCAAAGACCATAGCTGCAGTTTATGTTGCTAAGACAAGTTCTTACCACGAAGAAGGAAGCAGGACCAAGGCTTGGCAAATGTGCAGCATCCACTGCAATTGGCTCATTGAATACATAGGATTTCATAACCTCAGTTGACATTGTTTGCACATAGCAAAAATCCTGAATGCATAGAAGGAACGAATCATATTGCAAAAGTTGCGAGTCACTGGATGATCAAGAAAGCCTTGAGCTTTACGCACAATAAGTTTACATTTTTTGTTTCTTTTAAGTGAAGATTAACATTTTTTGTTTCTTTTAAGTGAAGATACTCTTCCATCACCATTTAAAAACATCAAACTGGAAATATCGTCTACTAGAGTTCTTTGACAAACATCTAATCAGATCGATCTTCACATGCAGCAGTTTAAACCAAGTAAACACAATCAAATACACGAACCAGTTCATACCAGTTTACACCATAGTAGAAACCCCGAAAACATCCAAGAAAGGGAAATTAAAGAATAAAGTGGAACTTACAATAACTTCATCCAGCAACTCATATACAAGCACAAAATTTTGGCGCAATGATTCTTCATTAAGAACACCAACATAATCTTTGATCACACGTGCAATTCTTTGTAGGAGTTCCAGAACAAGAGATGGAGAGACATTAACTCTAGTAGTAGCAACAAATAACAAACCAGCAATCTCCACATGAAAGTAGTGTGAACAGTACTTGTATGTATGAATAATACCCGAATATGTAAATAATACTGTATACTTGAATTATAGTAACTACATAGTTTAATGCAAAAATAAATGTAGGAATAGTTGTCACCTTTTGTAGTTACTATTCATCAACTTTTACTATGCTCATCGGAACTTCGAACGGAATACACCAAAAAATTCGTCATAATTTTCTCACCTTGCTCTAATACCATTTGTTGTGAAAATCGACTAGATTAGAGCAGGTAACTAAATAGGACTGAAGGAATAGTAATGAATACACAAATTTTACGTGAAAAACTCCTAAATTAGGGTAAAAATCACAGGCAAAAATAGTAGAATTTGCTACTAAGAAAATTGGAAAATTACAAGGAGAAAACTAAACCCACAAAAATACACAAAATATTTTGTCTCTCTCTCTTTTTTCTCTCTCACCTCATGTCTCTCTGTTATGCTCTACCTATGCACTCTCTTTGTCCATCTCCTGCCTATAAATAGGCAAGAGAATGAAGATATGACCAAGCATGGTAGGCACCAAAATGCCTACCATTTTTTATTTCCACTTTGGTAGGCACCAAAAATTTGACAATTTGGTGCCTCCACGAGTACTATTCATGTGAAATAGTGGGAGTTAAGCTTTGTTTGTGATAAAAGTAATGGCAACAAAATTTGAGATTGAAAAGTTCAATGGGAGTAATTTCTCATTGTGGAAATTGAAGATGAAGGCTATCTTGAGAAAAGATAATTATCTAGCAGTCATTAATGAACGGCCAACCGGGAGTCATAGATGAAAAGTGGAACGAGATGGATGGAAATGCTGTAGCTAATCTTCACCTAGCTTTAGCGATGGAGTATTATCCAGCAAAAAGGAAAAGAAGACTGTGAAGGAGATTTTGGATCATCTCACAAAATTGTATGAAGCCAAATCATTCCACAACAAAATTTTTCTGAAGAGGAAACTGTACACTTTACGCATTGCAGAATCCACTTCAGTGACGAAGCACTTAAATACTTTAAATATTCTATTTTCTCAACTCACATTATTGGGGCATATAATAAAGATAAGTGAATGTGTGGAACTTCTACTCCAAAGTCTATCAGATTCGTATGATCAACTCGTCATCAATCAAACAAACAACACAGATACTCTAGTCTTCAACAATATTACAGCTACTATTATGGAAGAAGAGAGTCGGCGCAAGCGCAAGGAAAACATGTTGGCAAGTTCGCAACAAGCGGAGGTCTTGGCGGTGACGAGTGGAAGATCAACAGAACGTGCTCTCTAAGTGGGACTCATAGTCATGACAGATCAAAATCCAAGAGTAAGAAGAATTTCAAGTGCTACAATTATGGTAAGAAAGAGCACCTGATCTAAATAAGAAAGATTCTATTCTTCAAGGAAATTCGGCAAATACTTAAGATAATGGAGGTGTAATGGTCTGTGAAGTGGCAACCACTATTGGAGGTAAGAGAAGATTTATTGATATATGACTTCTCGATTCAGTAGCTATGTTTTTATGATCTCTCGAAGAGACTGGTTCTATCAATATGAATCTGTCTATGTGAGATCTATGTACAGCAATAATGATCAAGCTGTGAAGATTGTTGGTATGGTACCATCAAGTTAAAGATGTATGATGGGACAACTTAAACTATTAAAAAAGTGTGACATGTGGAGGGCCTGAAGAAGAAATTATCGTCTATAGAACAACTGGATCATTTTGGTTTCAACTTTGAGATTCAAAACAAGATCTTGAAAGTGATTAAAGGAGTGCAGGTATTTATGAAAGCAGAGAAGATTGTTACAAATTTGTATATGCTAAAGGGAGTAAATATATAAGAAGGAGAGGCATCTGTTGCAGTGACTAGTCCAGATGACAAATCTGCAATAACGTGGTATAAAAAGCTTGGATATATGTCGGAACAAGGCATGAAGATACTTACAGAGAAGAATCTACTTCCAAGTCTCACAAAGATATCACTATACTTTTGTGAGCATTGTATTGTGAATAAGTAACATCGATTGAAGTTTAACACATCAGAGTTCAGAAGCAAAGAAATTCTAGAATTGATTCACTCTGAGGTATGGCAAGCACCAATTACGTCCTTAGGAGAAGCAAATTTCTTTGTATCATTCATTGATGATTATTCGAGAAGATGTTAGGTGTTCCCCATCAAAAGGAAAGCAGATGTGTTTCCAACTTTCAAATTTTACGAAGCGCAGGTAGAACTTAAATCTGGTTAAAAGATTAAGTGTTTGTGCTCAGATAATGGAAGTGAATATACTGGCAAAGAATTTGATGAATTCTGCAAGCAAGAAGGCATCAAAAGACAATTCACGACGGCATACACTCTTCAATAAAATGGAGTAGCAGAGTGGATGAATAGAACTCTGCTGGAAAGAACAAGAGCGATATTGAGAATTGCAAGCTTAGATAAGAAATTCTGGGCAGAAACAATTAATACAGCCTGTTATGTAGTGAATCGAGCTCCATCAACTACAATTGAGTTGAAGACACCTATAGAGACGTGGACTGGTAAACCAGTGGATAATACCAACCCCCATATATTTAGAAGACCTGCTTATGTGATGTTCAATGCCTAAAAAACCATGAAGTTGGATCTTAAATCTAGAAGATGTATTTTATTGGGATATGTTGAAGGAGTAAAGGGGTATGGTTTGTGGGATCCCATTGCTCGCAAGATTGTTATCAGCAGAGATTACCTTCATGGAAGATAAGGATCAAGAGCAAGCAAAAAATGTTAGCACTATACAAGAGAATCCAAAGATTACAACAATAAAGGTGGAAAGGGAATTTGATAAAAATGATTCTTTTGAAGTTGCACCAGAGCACAAGGAGCAAGAACTAGTCGAATTTGATGTTTCAGATACTCGAAAATCAACTCGCATAAGAAGAGCACCGATTTGACACTCAAACTATATTATAGAGAGCGATATTACACATTGTCTTTTAACTGAGGATGGAGAGCCATCAACTCTTCAAGAAACAATGAATAGTTCAGATGCATCTCAGTAGATGGTAGCAATGCAGGAAGAAATTGAAGCTCTGTGTAAGAATAAGACATGAGAGTTGGTACCACTACCACAAGGATGAAAGCCTATTGGAAATAAATGGGTTTACAAGATCAAACAATGTTGTAACGATTAAGTAGAGCGATATCGTGTTAGATTGGTGGTAAAAATATATGCTCAGAAAGAAGGAATTGACTTCAATGAAATATTTTCTCCTGTGGTTCGACTCACTATTGTTTGAGTAATCCTGGCGATGTGTGCTATATTTGACTTACATCTTGAGTAGTTAGATGTGAAAATTGCATTTCTTCATGGAGATCTTGAAGAAGAAATTTATATACTCCAGCCAGAAGGTTTTGAAGAAAAAGGAAAAGAGAATCGGGTTTGCGCGTTGAACAAATCTCTGTATGGTTTAAAACAAGCACCGAGGTGTTGGTATAAGAGATTTGATTCCTTCATAGCAGACTAAGCACAGATCCTTGTGCATATTTTAAGAGGTTTGAGAAAGATAATTTTATAGTCTTACCGTTGTATGTAGAAGATATGTTGATAGTAGACCCAAACAATGGTCGTATCAAAGAATTGAAGGCACAGTTGGCTAGGGATTTTGAAATGAAGAACTTACGACCAGCAAACAAGATTCTAGAGAAGCAAATTCACTAAGACAGAAATAATAAGAAGATTTGGATTTCTCAGAAGAATTATTTGAAGATCTTACAGCGATTCAGCATGTAAGATTGTAAGTCAATTTATACCCATCTTGTTAATTTCAAGTTATCCTTAAATATGAGTCCTAGCAATGAAGAAGAGATGATGGAGATGTCTCGAGTACCGTATGCATTAACAGCGGGATGTTTGATGTTCGTTATGATTTGTACAAGACCAGACATTGCACATGCAATGGAAGTTGTTAGTCGATACATAGCGAATCCTGGTCGAGAGCATTGGAATACTATGAAGAGGATTCTCAGATATATTAATGGAACCTTGAATGTTGCATTATGTTATGGAGGATCAGATTTTACTATCAAAGGATATGTTGATGCTGATTATGCAAGTGATCTTAATAAAAGTAAATACACTACAGGATATGTATTTACACTAGCTAAAGGAGTTGTGAGCTGGGTTTCAAAACTGCAGTCAATTATGGCTATGTCAACAATGGAAGCAAATATTTAGCAGCTACACAAGCTAGTAAAAAAGTAGTATGGTTAAAAATGTTGTTGGTAAAACTTGAGTATAAACAAGTGAATATTAGTTTATTTTGTGATAACCAAAGTATTTTGCATCTTGCAAGGAATTCAGCATTTCATTCAAAGATAAAACACATTCGAGTTTAATACCACTTCGTTTGTGAGAAAGTGGAAGAAGGAACAGTGAATATTCAAAAAATTCATACCATGGATAACCTGACAGATTTTATGACATAAGCAATCAATGTTGACAAATTTATGTGATGTCGATCCTCGTGTGGCCTGACAGAGACGTAAGCAACATGAAGCGCGAAGGTGGAAAGAATGGTGTGAAAATCTGATTGACTCTCAATCAAATCTTCAAATGAGAGAATTGCCAAATATGGTAGGCATCGAAAACGGTGCCTACCAAAGTGGAAGTCAAATATGGTAGGCATTTCGGTGCCTACCATGCTTGGCCATATCTTCATTCTCCTACCTATAAATAAGCAGGAGATAGACAAAGAGAGTGCATGAGTAGAGCATAATAGAGAGATGTGAGGTGAGAGAAAAAAAAGAGAGAGAGACAAAAATATTCTCCATATTTTTGTGATTGTAATTTTCTCCTTGTAATTCTTTAATTTTTTTAGTAGTAAAATTTTTTTATTCTTGTTTGTAGTTTTTACCCTTATTTAGAGATTTTTCATGTAAAATTTATGTGTTTATTATTATTCTTTCAATCCTATTTAACTGTGAACCTACTCTAATCCGGTCGATTTTCACTACAAGTAGTTCACACCTTTCGCTTTCTGACAAACCAAAAAGATCAATAAACAGTATTGATAGACATTGTACATTACAATACATATTTTCATGGAAACAATCAAACACACTAAACGCAAAAAAGAAAAAAAAAAGTATTTTAACATGACACTGAAATCACGACATACTCCATTATTGAAGATTGGGCCCCCTAGCAGAAAAAAAGCCGAAACAATAAACTAAGCGACACATCAAAACAGTTTCAACTCAATAATTTAAAGAAAGAACTCACAAATATAGGTGGAGCATCTCCACCTCCATCCTACTTCCAGAACTTGAGTTTGCAGAAGAATATCTCGGTAGTTCCTTTTTGTACTTCACTGCGATCTGCGATCGTTTCGGTGACATTACATCGTAGTCTTGCACAACAGAGCTTATGCAATCGGCTAACATACACCAGAATTACATGCAAATTACTAATACACATGTTAATTAAATGATCAACAGATAGATTGAGAGAAGAGATTTCAAAGTGAAAATTAAGACTCACAGTCACGAAAGACAATGCAATCGCCTCGGTTAGATAGAATAAAGAACTGTGAAATCATCACCTACGTTCAATTTCAGAAGCCGCTCACTCTCAACGGCGAGTGCGCTCGTAGTCTCTACGTTATTTCTTATGTTTGGTTTCGTTTAGTTTACCGGAGAAAAGAACAAGAAAAGAGAAAGGTGGAAGAGAAAATAGTAATGGACTTATGGACAGAAGCAAAAACGTCACACGTGTTCTTTCCTATTTTCCCACTCTTGCGGTTTGTACGGTGTCGTATATCCGGTTCATTTCCTGGGATGTGGCTGGCTCAAAGAAACGCCAATGGCCCAACTTACAACTTCTAATACAGAAAAATGGCTTCAAGGCCCAATGGGCACCAACATAAGGAACGAACATGGAAGGTTTTTTTTTATAACAAAAATTAATAATTATTATGTTTAATAGTATTTAACAAATTTTAATTAAATTATATTTATATATTTATATAATTAAATTCAAATTTTTATCACAATAAACAAGAAATTCATATATGATATTTTAAATAATTAAAAATAGTTGAATTCAAAATTTGAAGAAGGAAAAATTTTGGTGGAGCAAGTCTTAAAGAAAAATATCTTATAATTTAACATTTAAAAGATATTTTGTATATTTCCAACTTTTGACATTATTAATAGGTGACATGCTTTATTCTTTTTTTTTTTAAGCCCACGAGGTGTTTTAGGAAGGTTCTAATTATAAGAAGATGCCTTTAAGTCATCTACTCCTAGATTAATTCCTGTTTGCATCAGGTTAGATATTACCCCTTTTATAGATTTAAATTTTGGCATCTTTTTTAAGATATGTTATACGTCAATTTCATTAAAATTTTTAATAAAAATATATCTAATGTTTATATAATACAAATTTTAATATAAAATAATATGTACTTTATTTCAAATAGGCAATACTAGTACGAATTATTTTAAATTTTTATTGAATTTATGCTATATTTTAAAAAAATCATATTTAAGGTCATTTTTGAAATCCCAATTTTACTATGTTTTTAAAAAAGACCAAAATTTAAATCTATAAAATAAGATGTTCAAGATTTTAAAATTTTAATTGATACTAAATCGTCATAAAATAGATAAAAATTAAATAAAATTAAACGAAACTATTTTTAATTAAAGTTTAGTTAAACAATATTAAATAAATTTTAAAATTCAACATATTAATTTATAATTAATTGTTTTTAGCAAAAACTATTAAAATAAATCAAATTATAAGATAAAAACTAAATTATAAAATTAATCGAATTAAGATTTTTATAACTAAATCACCTACCAATTTGATTTTCTCATAATAACTATTTTGAAGGCCTAAAATGATCAAATTATCGAACCAAGTCTCCACTAATTGATTTAACCAAAAAGATGAAAAGACGAATCATGACCACGAGCACGACTCTCTAATCCAAAGCCCTATCTACTCGACGTGACACGGTCGCACACTGCGTGCGTCTCGTCTAGGGACAGGTGAACAGTAAACGAGCGTAGCACCGACGTAAACGGAACGGAGATCTAGCGGCACGTGATCTCATGGAATTTATAATTGAAATGGTCTCTTTTTGGAGTTAAGACGAGGGAGAAACAAACGCCGTCAGCAACGCCAGTGTGTTGAAGCCTTGAAGGTGACAAATAAAAAAAGAAAAGGACAGAGCAATCAGTGTTGCATCCGCCCAATAAATAATAAATAGTTGATTAAAATTTAATAAAATAAGATAAAAACAGGAAAAGGAGGACGGAGGATTTGAGTGTGAAATCTCTAATACTCTCTCATAGGGTCAATTAATTCCAGTTGGGAGATTAACAAAAAGCATGCTGATTGGACACATCATTAATCACCACCCACTGAGAGACGTTAATGTCAATTATTGTTTTGTTTTGAGAAGACTAAGGTACATTAAAGCTGTCACGTCTTAATACGACATAAAGCGTTAGATTAATCAAGTAAAGCAAGAGGAATTGGAAGTTGCTATAGCTATAAAAAATAATTAAACAATAACAACCAAAGTGATGGTGACCTCAAAAAGAAATAGTTCGTTCAATAATTGAAAATTCTTGTCCTATGGTTAGTGACGTGTGGATACGTACATGCAGGAAAAGATCAAATTTTTATCTCATAATCAATGATTAAAAATATATAAAAGATAACTAAATAGATTGATGTGAGTGGTTCAGCACTCTTATTCCTTAACCAGAGATTTTGAGTTCGAGCCTTAGGAATGAAAAAATTTGTTTGACCAGCATTTTATCCCTTCTGGGCTGACCTGATGCGAGCAGGGATTAGTCTGGGTGTGGATAGCTTAAAGGTCTCTTTCCATAATTGGAACCCTCCTAAGATACCTCGTGGGATTAAAAAAAAAATATAAAAGATAATTTTGGCATTATAAGATGGGATCGGATGTTCTCTTTCAATTATAATGCATATTTTATTAAATTTTATTAAAATCTTTACGTGAATTTTATATAAATATTTAAATAAAGTTTAATAGAACAAGTAAATAAATCAAAAATTTTAACGTGTAATAAATCTTTAAATGGTATTATATTATTAAAAGTAGTCATTGTAATTTTTTGGTTACAAATGCCAGTGCCTCTATGTATTAATTCAATATAGTGTTTGGTCTTTTTTTGGGCTAAATATTACTACTCTAAGTTGATATTATATTTTGTTTCAGTTTTATTTTTACTCAAATTTGAAAAAAAGAAAATTTTTATTGTATAATAATTTATATTTTTTAAACTTTTGAATTCGATTCCTTTTGAATCAAACTTAGCCAAAATAGCATAATAAATACAAGTATTATAACTTATAATTACAAAAATCGAATCGGTTTAGACGATCGTAAAAATCTTGAATTGACCAATTTGTTAGTGCCGTTTTAGCTTTCTAGTTTTATTTATTTTAATAACCTTTTTTTAATAAAAATAGATTCATCAATTGATTTTTTTAAACTAATCAATTTTTATAAATTAAAATAAACTAATTAAATTTTATTTGACAATCTTTATTTTTTAATTAAACTTTAAATTAAGGACAATCTTATTTTAAATTCTTTAATTATATTTAATTTTAACCGATTTTATGACGAACTAATATTAGCTGAACGTTTTAAACTAGTATAATAATATAGCAAAATTGTCTCCTTTTGTCTGTAGACATCAAGTAAACTGGATCCGCCCAACTCAGGGCCATGATGGCTCATGGTTTAGTCTATGGCCCGATGGGCTACGGGCGAGTCGAGTCATCCAAACCCGTCATTTTTTTATAAAGAAAAACTTTTAAAATGCCGTTGTTATCTTAACCTTAACTTGTGACTCACCCTAGTTGACCATAATTAACCTGTGACCTGCCCATATTCTGATTACCGAGCCCTTTTTGACATCTCTTGTTTTATTACTAATAACATAGGTCGATAAGTAAAAAGTATTCTTCGTGTTATACAATGGCTTTCATAAACATTGAAAGCTTAGAGATGACTACAAATTTATGAATACTTTTTCATCAGTTTTCAAATATATTTTTAGAACAAGAGTTGTGTAATTCATAAACGTATTAAATAAAATAAGCTTATTTATAAAGAATTTCCATACACGTTTATGAATAACGAGCCACCTGACCTGACGATGCGAAAATCTGTCAACTTAGATTGCTGAAATTCATATAATGGATCCGGAGATTGCTCCGCGTGTAGTGGAACTGTGTCCGAAGTTCACTAGATTCGAGCAGGAGACCACTGTCTGTCGAACCTTCCTTGCTTGCTCCTGAATAAACTCTGAGATACAGGCACACAGCTGTAAGATATTTTTGCCCGAATGGATAGTTTTGTAATTTTTCTGTATAATGATAGGTATTAATTGTAATTACCTTTTCAATAAATTATAGATTAAGTTATATAATTTTATCTAGAAAAAGATAATAAAGTGATCCAATAAATGATCTAGATTAATGAGTTAAAGGTAAAAAATGGATCTCTTTTAGATATAGACATGGTCTATATCGGTTTTGTTAATAGAAAAGTCCGATATGAAAGCTATATATATAAGTTATAGTCTCTTACAATTGTTCATATCAATCTCAGCATATAGAATCTCTGACTCGTTGAGAGAGTTTACGTATTGAAAAAATTGTAGAAAGATCTAGATCACATGTCAGTGAATACTTTCTATAAAAATACCGAGAGAATGGAACTCATTTGGTGCCTAAAAATTACTTCAAAAATGGAGATAAAAACAAAATTAAGCATTTCGCATCCTTTCATTTTTAATCCCTTCGTACACACTCCTAGATATATAATAAGACATGTTATACTTATTATAACCGCACCAAGGCTGATGTTTAGGGCAAGGGATCCTCTGGTCCCCTTATTCTAGCCCAACTCTAGGTCAGAGCATCCCAACCATTTACTTGTGTGGACATATAATAAGACATGTTATACTTATTATAACTGCACCAAGACTGGTGTTTAGGGCAAGGGATCCTCTAGTCTTCAGAGTTGGGCCAGAATAAGGGGACCAGAGGATCTGGTCCCGGTGTTTAGACACTCTAAAGGCTGATCTTAAATAGTGAAAGTAAGGCACCTTAGGCTTTAAATTTAGGAAGTTAAAATTTCGAGTTATGGAAAATGAGTCATATATTCAAATTTGATTAAGATGATTGCTTACGAACAATGGCATTTTAAGTTTATTTATTAATTAATTGTAATATATATATTTTAATTGTGTGTGGTTAATTTACAAAAAATTATTTGATTTGTCATTTATGATTTATTAAGTAAAATGAATAATTTATTTGATATGCAGTTAAAATGTAATTATAATAAGTTCAAATAAAAAAAAGATATTTTATTTTAAAATAATATCATTTTGATTTTATTATTAAAATAATGTTATTTTATTTTAATTTTTTAGTTTAGAAGTTAAACGGAATTTAAACAGCAACAACAATATATCTCGTTACAAGAGATTTGAGGATCTTTAAAAGTACATAGCCTTGCTATTTGGTAGAAAGGGTGTTTATGATAAATTTATATAAAAATTAAAAAAACGAATGATACATATTAAAATAATAAAATAATAATTAAAATTAAAATTAGACATAAAGATAATAATAAATCAAAAAAAAGTATAAATCAATCAATACGTACAAATAAAAACATAAAAATAAATAATACAGTAAATATAGAACAAGTTAATAAAAAAGAAGAAAAATAAATAAATAAAGCAAGTAAGTAATTATAAAAAATGACTAGCTTAAATAAAAAAATATTTAAGCTAAATAATTCAAAGACAATTATTATATATTAAATATTTAAACTAAATATAAAATATACAATTCAAAGGAAGATGTTTACAAAATGTACAAAAAAGGCTGACCTCTTTATATAAAATTATTTACTCATATCTTCGTGCCTCAAAATTTTCTATTAATATCTTTCATTAAATTATAATCTAATTTAAAACTCAAATTGAAATTAGCGAAACTTTTTTTTTGAAAGGAGGAATCTGCAGTTGTTATTTTTTAGATGTACATTGGGTAAACTTTTGTATCGACGCAATAACTTGCAAATCACTTCAACTGAATACTTCACATTAGACAAGCTCGGTACGACGGGCTCGATCGAGAGAGTGTAAATAAGGGGACTCAAACACATGATATTTTAACTCCATACTTCCCACTCCACCAACTAGATCACTCTCAGGGAGCTAGTGAACCTACCTTTTTTTTAAATGAAGGAATCCATAGTCACTATCTTTTAAATACGTATTAGGTAGACTTTTAGATTAATACAATAGCTTGCAAATTATGTCAATTAGGTACTCCGTATTAGGCTGTATAATAGACTCGGTCAAAATAATGTAAACAGGAGGATTTAAATATAAAATTTTTTAATCTCGTATCTGTTTTACTCTACTAACTCGACCACCTCGTAAAAGTCAGTAGACTTTCTCGCTAATTACTTATTGCTAAAACGCCTGGAATTACGGGGCGTCTTGGAGGGACTTAACTTGGCGTGGAATCTGGGATATCGGCACATTGTGACGGAGACCGACTCTCTGAAAGTGATTAATATCCTTTCTGCTTCGGCTCCGGTTCTAACCGAAGTTTCTTTTTTGGTGCAGGATATCAAGGACATGCTGCGTCGTGATTGGCAGGCCCGGTTACAACATGCCTACCATGAAGGCAACCAGAGTGCGGATAGCCTGGCGAAACTGGCAAGGTGGATCCCGTACGGCGTGCAGGTACTCCTCGACCCTCCAAGCGAAACGAGTTATCACATTCGCCTAAATAGCCAAGGCCACTTCTATCGGCATGGTCTGCTTTAGTATTTGTTTGGTATTTTTTCGTTGTAAAAAAAAAAAAAATAACGCCTGGAAGTTCAAATTTAAGCATGTGGACTTTAATGACCATTCACCCTCCATCAGGTGTGTCACCGACAGTCACAGCTGCAGCATTTTTAGTCGTGTAGGATAATATATACATATGTCGTTGACAGGCGTTGAGACGTTTGAACTTTGGACTGCTTTTGCATTCCTGTATCTGGAAATTGGAATTTACGCTTCCCCCAAGATTTCAACTTACATGTGAACAGCATCTTCTTTATTAAG